>BQNB010022772.1:0-62616 GCA_026074375.1 Tanacetum coccineum | reverse complement strand
ATGAGATTTATTTAATGGATCTCTTGGCTCTAGACTCGATTAGTGCATGTTGGTTTGAGTAATCGGAGGCTGGAGCAGACTGTCACCTATTCATGAACAAATACGAAACTATCACTTTGAGTCTTAAGGGCAAGAGGCATCAAACATGTCTTAACTAGGATTTCCATATCTTGAGCAGTTGGGTTACGAAGATGAAGACGGTCGTTTGAATGTTTTACCCACGCTTGATCGACAATTTCTTTCAGATGATTAATGTTATTCGTCATGACATTATATGCTTGTCTACTTTTGCTTATTGATTTTGACACTGGTAAGAAATCGATGTTTTTGAAAATATTTGGTTTTGTTTTCACAAATGATTTTCTCCACATTTTCTTTCTTATTTCATTTGCCTGTGCGAACTGAATTTCATAATGCTGAGTCGGGGGTTTAAAAAATTTCATAAAGACTATTTAATCGTTGTGTAGTCCCAAAAGGTTTCACTAAGTCTGTATTTAATTTTGATCGTCTCTCTTTCTTCAAGAGTCTGAGTCCTCTTCCCTAGTTGGGGACGAGTACTGATGTTGCACGAATCCATTGGTCATGTGGGATCGCATACAAACATGGTATCTCATTTTGAGCCTTTTTGAGGTACCTTGGATTGGCAAAGGTAGGTCTTCCATTAAATGTAGGGCATTTGGGTGCTAACATATGAATGGTTTGGATTGATTACTCCGTTGTAAACGAAACGATACACAAAAATTCATCAAAAAACTTTATCTGGTTTTCCATTGAAATCATTTTGTCAATATCTTTTTCTTCCTTAAGCTTCAAATCGATTATTACCTTTGTTTTCTCCTTGACAAGACCTTCGAACTGGTGACATGTATAAAAGATTATGTTTTACAAACTCATCATTTTCTCTTTACAACAGAAATTTCGTAGCTTTCACTTTTAAACCTTCTTTAAGTCAATTTTCCTTTTGAGGTTATTAGTCCTAGAGCTTCATTAACTTATGTTCAAGTTGTCATAGTCACTGTACAACATTAAAGCCTTGTACCTCTCAAACCCGGTCTGTTTTATTTTGAAGTGGGCAACTAAGCCAACTATCCCGATACTATTAGATTCCCCTAGATTTCTACTAGTTTCCTGCAAGAATAGATTGCCCTCAGTTAACTCTTAGTCCAATGTTGCATTTGCTTTCTTTAATTGCTATTGAATCTTTTTTGTTTTCATCGACAACAAGTTTTTAAATTAGCAATTAAAGTACAAGTACAAACACGCTCATCATCACATTCTACATCATTTTGGTCATCCTGAATATCATTATCACACATATCTGGTGAGTCAGGAGTGACATTACTATCATCCGTTTCCACTGCACATGTGTTACTAATGGATTCAGATTGGTCAAAATGTTGTATGTCATTGGCAAACACATTATCGTCAGTAATCGTATTTACTGTTTCCAATGGCTCAGAATCAGTTCCGAGTCTTGCATTAGGAACCTGTATCCTGGAATCTTTCCATGTAGCTGTAATGTACTTTTCAACTCTTGTTCATCAATTTCTTCATCCGTGTCTCCTAGCCAGTCAGATTGCTCTGCTTGAAGTTTGAACACCTTTCTCAGCTTGTTTGCAAAGCAACATCTTTTCCTTGTGATACGTGGAGTCTTTTAACGCCGTTTTGGCTTTCTGCATCCTAAAGCATTAATGACCAAATTCCTTCAGTTAATAACACTGTATCCCATACTGTGCACTACTGGACCACTACAGTTTCCCTAGCCCCTAAAAGCATTCCACCATGCCCTCTGATTCCCAAATTGTCCAGATTCCTGATTGTCCATTCTTATAACCTTGGAGTAGTATCCACATTTCTTGTTTCTGTGTTTGAGGAAGTTCTGAGGTTGTTGTTGTCAGTTTAGTAGAGTTTTTTGAAGTAACTTTGCAATGAGGACCAAATTTCTCTGCATGTCATTATCCTTCGAGCTTGTTTTAGGAGTCACTGTCTTCTTCAGAAGCTGACTCAGAGGTGGTGTTATTGTTTGGACTATCTCTTTGCCTTGATCTTGTAGTTTTCATGAGATCTGGTTTGGAAATGAAGCTTTGATGTTGCTGCATAAGATTTGTATTTGATGTTTGATAATAAGGGTCTTGAAGTGTTTGAGCAGTAGCAACAAGTGCTAATGGGTTAGCATTCTTGGCCATTCTTTCAACACGGAGTTCATTAACTTCCTTTTGGTATTGTTTCAGAATGTCAAGAGCTCATCTATGAAACTTAATCCACTTTGTTGTTGCTTCACAATTGTGACAAATCTTGACCATTTTGGTTGAAGTTGTTGTAGAAATTAAACATTGACTTGCATCGTTGCAACTGTCAAATTGTTTCTGATCATTTCATCATCATTTTTTGTAGATATCCTTGTGTAGTAAGACTCAATTGTTTCTCCATCGTGAAGGTGAATATGACCAAAACCCCAATTAAGTTTGTCTTTGAACATCTTGAATATTCGTGATTCACCTTGTTGTAGCCTTTCGATGGCTTCCCACATTTCTTGAGCTTCTGACATCATCAACAGTTGAGTATATTTCACTCCAATTCCAGTCAAATCCAAATGAATCGCTTTCTTTTTCTGATTTCAAGAATAGGCTCGTGTTCTCAAGTCATATTCGTAACAGTCTCGACTGTTGTTTGTTCAGGAACTGCTGGAGAATCCTCTGTTGCAGGAACAGCTGGTGTTGTCACAATCGTATGGAAGAGTGTAAGACCTTAAGAATGCACTGCCGTAAGGCGTCACCTATTGGTCTGTATCAATGTAAAATCGTAAAACCGTGAGCCGCCATGTGCATATCGTCCTTTGCAAAGCATTGGTACGAATTCCCTTTGATCCAGCTGCCATTATGTTGTTAGTGCATTTGACTGTCAGTTGTGAAGTTACAATTGGAGGTTGTCATGATGATTGATAAAGAATTATGAAGTGAAAAAATGATTGAAGGATCTTAAAGTGTTAGAAGTGTTGGTTGGATAGTGGTTTAACTGATTACCTCACGGATTTTACAAAAGTCTATGATTAAATCGAGAAATATAATTCTTTCGCGGGATTTTACCAAATCAAGAAGAAACCATGAATGAATAATTTTTGTTGTTAAAGTTTGTTGATTAAGTGTCCTTGTAGTCCAAATTAAAGTCCAAATACCACGATTATCCATGAAGTTGTTTGTCTTGATGTAATGTTTTGATAAAACGTTATTAATATATTTTCCCAAATTCCGGTCAAATACCACCTGAATGCGCGGATACTTTCGTTTTCAATGAGACAAAACCAATACTTTCGTCAAAACGCAACTATCTTTGATCAAAACGCAGTCACTTTTCTTAAGCAAAACGCAGTCACTTTTCTTGATCAAAATGCAACGTCTTCTATCAAAACGCAATGTATAAAATTTTTGGGCAGAGTAACGTTTAGTCAAAACGCAATAAATGTCTTACAAAAAACGCAACCGGTGGAGACAACACGCAACACACACAAAATATCGAAATCGTATGATTTTGAGAATCAAAACGCAACGACTTGAGATCAAAACGCAGCGACTTGAATCAAAACGCAATGTCTTCCAATCAAAACGCAAGAGTCTTGAGCAAAACGCAGTGTCTGTCAATCAAAACGCAATGAATTTTGACCAAAACAAATGCTTTCTATCAAAACGTAGTAATTTTGACCAAACCACAGTACAAATGTCACTTTCAAGTACGTACTTGTTTGTCTCTATACTCAAACGCAACGAAAGAACTTAGTCAAAACGCAATACGAAAAAAAAACTTCAAACAGCCGAATTTCACCCATTTATCCACAACTAAGCTATAGAACCATAAAAGTGATTACAAAGATTGATCTAGAACACAAAAGGATACAACTTTAGTCACTTTTAGCCACGAAATAAAGATCAAACTTTGCTTTTCTTTTGTTTTCTATTCAAACCAAAACAACTAAACAATACATCGGAAATTTGATTTTTAACCACAAATCAAAACACGAAACACCCAAAAAAGAAAAGTCTATGATACCAAATGTCGGTAACCCTTAATCACTTCACTTTCATTATCATGTTGCTCGAATTCCAAAAGAATAAAGGAAGGGACAATTAGAAAAGTTTAGAAGAGAAACAAGAGGATAGAAAAATGGTTGAATTACTTGCAAAATGGAATTCTTACAAATGAACCAACACCCTCTCCTTCCTTGGAGAGGGGTATTTATAGTGAAGACTAAAAGGCTTGCATGCCTTTAGTAATTCTACGGGCCGGGCTCTGGTTTACTTGGGCTTTCGCCCCCGAAACAACGTTACCGATTAGATTACAATACAGAGCCCGTTTACCCTTCAAGCCTATTACAACTAATTAATTTAGTTGACCGAAGGACCTAATATAAGTATGAACGAACTTCCAGTGTTCGACACAATATTTGAGGCTAGAAAATAACATGTTATAACGTAAAATGGGTTTTTATATAAGGCTTAGATATCATTCTACAATCTTTCACCAAAAGTACCACACCAAAAAGAACGAAGGCAGCTGAAGCATCACTAATGCCGTAACGACAAATAGAACATGTTGTTCGATCACATCCTCATTCGATTTTAACCAAGGGTAGGATTGAAGAATAATATAGGGTATGGATCTTCAACTTTCACTTCACCAAAAGTTTTAAATCAAGAAGCTGAATCACGCAATACATGTGCCTGTAACGATGGGAATAGCATCATGACTCGATCACATCCTCATTTCGAAGTAAAACCCAAGGTAGATTAGGAAAGGGAAATATCAATTGTTTGTTAAGATAAAAAATTAACCGAAGCAAATATTAATCCAAAACAAATAAGGCACATGTTAGCTAGACACGTTTCCATGAACCGTTACCATGATAAAGACACAACTATATACAAACGTCTTGATCATAGATCAAAAACAACAAACCTAAGTTGGCGTTCCCGTAACGGTCAACTCCCAATCATCTCATACTTTACATACTTTTACAAAGACAAGTGGCGATATCTACCACTTTATACAAAACTACATCGTTAATTTATAATACGTATCAACGAATAATCGATCCTTTTATAATTCCTTCGGTAAAGCTTTTGCCAAACAACTATCATCAAACTTCCTCCTTTTTGTGTTGTAATATTTCCTAATTTTGTTGTTTTTTTTTAACAATACTAACTACAAATCTCATGTGTAATTTCACCGATCTTTCACGATCATAAATAGTTTCGGATAATTCCTTCAGTAATTCTTACATTTTTTTTAGGTACCCAATAATTGTGATGGTCATAAAAAACATGAGTTTTGACTACTTTATACATTCCTATTTGCAATGTGCAAATTTCTTTCCAACCGTACCAAAGATAGAAAATGACACAAGACTTGGGAAATACATACTTTACACTTTAAGCAACTAGAAACTATAAATGGACTTAATCTAACAGGGTATGCTAAGGTGTAAAGGTGTAACGAAACAAACACTTGGTGTTATTCCTAAAGGATTGGGTCTATAGGTTTTTCTAGGGGATCTTACTCTTATAATGAGAGTAAACAAAGGGTTTATATGGGGGTTAACTGTTAGGATTAAAAGCTTCTTGATGCTATTTGGAAGTAACTGCTGCTAAGTTAGTGTTGCTGTTATAAAAGTTAATGCTGCTGGTTATAACTGCTGAAAGATTACAACTGCTAGAAGAGTTTCTACTGTTAGAAGGATAAAGACAGGAGAAATGATTAAGATAAAGATTGTTTATCAAGATTACTTACGGGATAAGTATGAGATAAGTTTGTAAAAGATACGTATAAGTTATTTGTTTAGAAGATCATGATAACTTAGGAAATTATTGTAAGCCTGTTAGGACTCCTTGGTGTAAAAAAGGAGGTCCTAGGGTATAGAGTTTGATGTACCAAAATCGTATCAAATCATATAAAAGTTCATAATGTTATTCGTAGCTTCAAGGTTTTGTAAACCCTAACATAATTAAGAGTGTTCGTTTTATATTGAAGCTGAAAGTTTGGTAAAACTGTTTGTTATTGATCTTGTTCATTACTGTTAACATTAAAATTCTTCTTAGTAATCATTGAAAGAGTCCGCATAGTCCTTTGATATCATAATCAATGTTTTTTTTTCATTGGTTTTTATAATTTATTCAATACCCAAACCCCCCCCCCCTTTAAGCTTTATATAAGCTAAGCAAGATCTATTATATTGGGATCAACAAGTGGTATCAGAGCTTGTGTTCTGAAACTTTGATCTAGAAGAAACTAACAAGAAGAACTCTTACTCACAAGGAAAATGATCTAGAAACTGCACAAACCACTACTACTGCAAAGTTGCCCATTCTCAAACAGGGTGAATATGATATGTGGAGGCTAAGGATTAAGCAATACTTTCAAGTACAAGACTATGCTCTATGGGATGTCATAGAGAATGGAAACTCATTCAAACCAGTACCTCAAACAACAACAAATGCTGATGGTTCCTCAACTACACTAATACGAGGTCTTGTCACTACTGAAGAAAAGTTCAAAAAGAAGAATGATGTGAAAGCAAGAAGTATGTTATTGATGGCACTTTCTAATGAACATCTAATTGGCTTTATCATTACAAGGATGCACAGACTTTGTTTCTGCAATATCAAACAAGATTGGTGATTAATGAAGCCACAAAGAAGACTCAAAAGACTCTTCTAAAGCAAATGTATGAGAACTTTAGTGCTCCAAGTACAGAGTCTCTTGACTCTATTTTTAACAGACTTCAAAAGATTGTAAGTTAGCTGCTATCCTGGGTGAAATATTTCACATAAAACTCAATTTTAGAAATTTTTAAGAAGTCTGCCTCCTTTAGTGGAATACTTATTTGTGTCCAAGAATAACCTGATCTACGACACAATGAGCCTTTGATGATCTCTACAATAATTGCAAGAGTTAATTGAAGCAAGAAGTTTAAAAGGAACAGCAAGCGCAAGTTCTCAAATATGCTTTTTGTGTCATGCCCCTAGCAGAATCTAATGAAGTTAATACGCTTATGGAGTTAGTACTGCTAACTCTCAAGTTAGCCCTGCTAGCACTCAAGTTAGCACTGCTAGTACTCAAGTTAGTACTATCTTAATCTTAATGAATGACACGTTTAATGCATTTTTTGCCACAACCAACCGGGATCCTCAACCTGTAATAGGACCTTGAACACATCCATGAAGATGACATAGAAGAGATAGATTTGAAGTGGCAAGTTAGTCATTGCTGAGAATAGAGGACAAGTAAGGTTTTTCTGAGAAAACTTGGTAGAAAATATAACTATCCAATGGGTTGACCACAGTTGGATATAACAAGTTCAAGGTGGATTATTTCAACTACCACAAGATGGAACACTTTGCAAGGGAATGCAGAGGACCTAGGAACCAAGATAGCAGAAACAGGAATCAAGACAGCCTAGAAGACTGTAAATGGGTAAGAAACTTCTTCTAAAGCGATGGTGGTCTATTGATGAAGCTGGTTTTTGACCTGAACTATATGGAAGACGAGGGAAGTCCCCTACAAACATGGCTCTTATCTTATTCAAACTCCTAAGGTACATAATGACATAAACTTTTCAAAAACCTGTCTATAAACATTTGAAACCTTAAAACTCAACTTGATGAATTTAATAATAAGTTTAACAAATCTGAGTTCAATTTAGCTACGTATAAAAGAGGTATCATTGTAAGAATAGTAACATTTATTTAACAAAAAAGAATGAGGTTTTATTTTTTATGAGCAACATGCTATCTTAAAGAGATATCTCATAGAAAACTCAAAATTAGCATGCTTAAAAGAAATGATAGACAAGCTTAAGCAAGGAAAAAAAAAGCAATCAACTTAAAATTGAAAATTTTAATAATGCTTCTAAGAGACTAGACAAATTAATAGGGAGTCAGATACTTGATAAAAATAGAAAGGGTGTGGGGTTTGTAAGCTATAATGTTGTTCTATCTCCACCTACAAGGTTATTTTGACCCCTCAAATTGATTTGTCCAACTCTGGTCTAGAGGAAGTTTCCAACAAAAGCCTGAGTTTAAGGCTATGGCACCTTAATACATAATAGTGTTAGTTGAAAAAATTTTAATGCGGTTGGGGAATCTCCTGATACCCTATTGTGAAGAAAGTTGTTGGGGGGTTTTAGATGATAAATTAGAGAAGAAAATTGTTTCTCCTACTGTTGCTAAGATAGAATTTGTTAAACCTAAACAACAAGAAAAACCAGTTAGGAACCCAGTTAAGTATGTGAAAAAAAAAAATCTGTACAGGTCACAAAGTCCTATAGGAAATCAAAGAAACTTGAATAATTCAAATCCCAACAGCTAGGAATGACTTTATAGTACAATAACGCATGTTTTTCTGTGAAGTTTTGACCATGTGCAGGCTAACTGCAATTACCATCAAAGGGAAAGGTGGTACTGGGAATAAATATACTCTGGAGATGAACAATTATACTCTAAAAAGGCGCACCCTTGCTCAAAGTAACATGGTTTCCAAGAGCCATTTAATAAAATTGGCCTAAGACCACTTAATACTGCTAGGCCAGTTAATTCTAACTATAGCTCAAGCCCAAAACTACAGTTTATAGTGCTAGACCAATGTCACGTTTTTCTAAATCAGCACAATCAACTTTAAAGAGGCCCTATCAAATAAGAATAGCATTAACTAACAAAAATTTTACAAAAAATTAATACTGCTAAGAGGAAAATTTTACTGCTAGACCAAATTCAGCATATTTATGTTATAAGGGCAAATTCAGTAATGCTGTTAAGCCTCAGCATGTTGGGTTTGGAGACCTACCAAACTTAATAGTGCATCAATTACTTTTGAAGAGACATAATAAGTTTGATTCATCAAGGCAAATCCAAGTCAGTGATGGCTTTGGGTCCCCCAGGAGGAAACTAATTTCCTTATTTTTATGTTAATGGTCCTTCCACAAAAAGAAGACAAGGCTAGTGACAGTTGATTTCTCAAGGCACATGAATGGAACATTCTTATTCCTCTCAGACTTCAAGGAATTTGATGGAGGACCAATGAGGAAAATTACTGGATAAACGGAACTCTTAAAACTGGTAACTGATTTTGATGATGTGTACTTGTCAAGGAGGTTACAGTTTATTAACCTGATTTAGTGTGTCACAAATTGTTGACAAAAAGAACAGTGGTCTTTCACGACAACTGAATGTTTTGTTTCTGTCTCCTGGCTTTAAGTAGCTTATAAATTCAGTTTTACTTAAATTCCCTGAAAGAACAATTTGTACAGTGTTGATATGAGAATATTTTGTCCTAAAAGAGTTTAACTTGTCTTGTTGCAAAGCCACACTTGATTAATCAATGCTAATGGCATAAGAGGCTATGTCAGTCAATTTTAAAACTATTAATAAACTTGTTAATGAAAATCTTGAGAGAGTTACACTACAAAACGTTTTGAAAAATGACAAAACCTTGTGTTTGCTGCCTTATGGGAAAGCAACACAAAACCTCTTGTAAGTCTAAGGTTCAGAGCTCTATTACACAGCCTTTATTCATGTTTGCATATGGACTTATTTGGTCAACCTTTATGAAATCTTAATGAATACTAAATACTGTCTAGTTCATGATATTATAGCAGATACTTGATTTTCTTTTTAGCATCTAAGGATGAGACTAGTGGCATTCTTAAGAGCATTATACTGAGATTAGAAAACTAGTGATAAGAAAGTAAAGATTATCAGATGTGACAATGGAACAGAGTTCAAAAATAGAGTTATGAATGAATTTTGTGAAAATAAAGGCATTAAGAAGGAATTTAGTGTAGCTAGAACTCCTTAGTAAAATGGTGTTGCTGAGAGAAGAAATAGGACACTAATTGAGGCTGCTAGAACCATGTTAGCTGAGTCTAAGTTACCTACTACATTTTGGGTTGAAGTAGTTAATACTGCTTCCTATGTGCAAAATAGGTGTATAAGAAGTTAAAGCCCTAAAACACACCCCTTTTGACTTTTAGAGGTAGAACACCTACTCTAAGCTTCATGAGACCATTTGGGTGTCATGTTACCATTCTTAATACCTTAGATTATTTAGGAAAGTTTGATGGAAAGTCTGATGAAGGATTCTTTGTTGGATACTCAATGAATAGTAAGGCTTTTAGGGTATACAACATTAGAACAAGGAAAGTAGAAGAAAACTTGCATATTAGGTTCTTGGAGGATAAGCCTATTATTGCAGGTGATGGACCAAAGTGGCTGTTTGATATTGATGTTCTAGACAACAATAATGAAATTATTGCCAGTTGTTTAGGTACTTACCTAATGATCTTGTAGGTACAGAAGAAAATATTGGTGCAGGTCATTCTAACAAGGAGACAGGATCTAGCCAAGACTACGTTTTGATGCCACTATGGAAAGATGGTTCACTATTTGATTATTCTTCAAAGAATGATAGTAATGATGAACCACAACCTTCTAGTGATGCTGGAAAGAAGGGTGATGAACGTGTAAATAAAGAAAGTGGAATTAATGACCAAAAGAGACCTGAAAATAGTACTCAAGATGTTAATACTGATGGGCCAATTTAGTACTGCCCGATACAGAATATAAATAATGGTAATCTAAATATTTAATAATGTTTATCTAAAACTGTTACTACTGATCTACTTGAAGCCACATATGTTGATTTCTTTGTGAAGAAAAAACAAAATAATATGACAGCATTACTACCAACATATCGAGTTCTCTACTCAAATACCAGAATCCCAAAAGAAAATTCACTTGATCATGAGGATTGGTGATGTAGCAGTCTGTGTACAAACATGGATATATGACAAAGACTACAAATGAACAAGGGTTTATTAGTGTTGTTTATGAAGGGAAAACTCATGAAGATCTTCATACTTGTCTGTTTGCTTGTTTCCTATTACAGGAAGAGCCCAAAAAGGTAATCCAAGCATTAAAAGATCCAAGCTGGATAGAAGCTATGCAAGAGGAGCTTCTGCAGTTCAAGTTACAACAAGTTTGGAACCTGGTGATTACCACATGCAAAGACCATTGGTACTAAATAAGTTTACAGGAACAAGAAAGATGAATAGAGGTATTGTAATTAGAAACAAGTCAAGACTAGTTGCACATGGTGTTACACTCAAGAAGAGGGAAAAATTATGTGATGAGGTTTTTGCTCTAGTTGCTAGGATTGAAGCAATTAGGTGTTCTTAGCCTATGCCTTATTCAAAGACTTTGTAGTATACCAGATGGATGTGAAGAGTGCATTTCTATATGGAAAGATTGAAGAGGAAGTTTATGTCTGTCAACCTCCAGGGTTTGAAGATCCAGAGTTCCCCTAAATATCAAATTAAACAGTTAGAAAAAGGCATTATATGGTTACATCAAGCTCCTAAGCTTGTATAAGACTTATCCTACCTATTTAATAGACAATGGATTTATGAGAGGTCAGATAGATAATGACTTTGTTCATTTAAAAGAGTTCAAAAGTGATATTCAACTAGTTCAAGTATATTTGATGATATCATTTTTTGGATCCACTATAAAGGAGTTTATTCACTGAGTTTTGAGAAATTGAATGCACAAGAAGTTCCAGATAGTTCTAGGGAGAGCTCACTTCTTTTATGACTACAAGTGACAAATAAACAGACAGATATGGATTTTCATCATCAGAGACAAGTATTGATAAACTTTTTGAAGAAGTTTGGTTTTTCAACTGTGAAGACAGCAAGTACACCTATGGAGACTTCAAAGCCTTTGATGAAGGATGAAAATGCTAAAGATGTTGGTGTTCACTTATATAGATCAATGATTGGCTCATTGATGTATTTAACATCTTCAAGGCCTGATATAATATTTGTTGTATGTGCTTGTGCAAGATTCTAAGTCACACCTAAAGTTTCATATCTTCATGATGTGAAAAGAATCTTTAGATACTTGAAAGGTCAACCTAAATTGGGCCTTTGGTATCCTAAGGACTCGCCATTTTGATGGAAGCTTAACTGACAGTGAAATGTTCGTTGCAAGTTTATAGAGACCCAGGAAATCTACCAACAGAGGTAGTCAATTTATTAGAGGATCAGATTGATTTCCATGGCAATACAAGAACAAACTGTAGTTGCTAACTCTACTACTAAAGTAGAATATGTGGTTGCTGCTAGTTGCGGTGGACAAGTACTCTGGATTCAAAATCAAATGCTAGATTATGGATACAATTTCATGAATACCAAGATTTTCATTGACAATAAAAGCACCATCTGCATAGTTAAGAACCATGTTTTCCACTCAAAGACAAAGCACAATAAGATTAGGCATCACTTTATCAGAGATTCCAATGAGAAGAAGCTTATTCAATGATCCAAGATTCACAACAAAAAACAACACAAAGATCAAAATGTTGCAGATTTACACACAAAAGCATTTGATGTTAGCAGATTTGAATATCTGATTGCAAGTATAGGAATGCTTAACCTATGAAGTAATGATTGAGGGGAGGTTTATTATGTTAATATGCAGCGGATTATGCACAAATGATACTTGAAATGGAATGGAACAGCAGCTAATGATGAAATCCAAGTTAGTACTATTAGCCTAACTTACTACGGGTAAGTATAATTAATACTGCTATTATAATTAATACTGTGAGCATTAAGAGAAAACAAAAACAGACAGAGAGAATTGTAAGCAAAAAGAAATGAGAGAAATAGTGAGTTCAAAAACAGAAAGAGAGTTGTGTGACATAAAAATAGACAGAGTGATTAAGTAAGAAAAAGAATTAGGAGATATAGTGAGCTGGAAAATAGAAAGAGAGATGTGTGAAATAAAAATAGACATAGTGATATAGTGAGCTAAAAGAATTGAGAGAATTAAGTGAGTTGAAAAACAGAAAGAGAGTTAATTAAAAATAGAAAGAGAGAAAAGTGAGCAAAAAAGAATTGAGAGAAAGCAAAAACAGATAGAGAGAATTGTGAGTAAAAAGAAATGAGAGAAATCAAAAACAGACAGAGAGTTTGGTGTGCTACAATGCTAATTTGATGATGGAAAAGCTATTTAGAATGGAATTGAAGTTAAGGCTGGTAACCCAAAGTTAATGCTGCCAGGCATAAACTTACTATTGTTGGTAAAAGTTAATGCTGACAGGCATAACTTACTACTGTTGGGTTACTTACTACTGATGGTTCTAAGTTAATACTGCTAGGCACAACTTATGACTGCCAGTTCAAGTTAATGTTGTTGAGGGTGATTTCATAAATACTTTGAGTAAAGGTTTCAATCACTCATTTGATCGATTTTACACTTTGCTATACTCTCTAATCATAAACCCTAACTTAATTTTATCATTCATCATCAAAACCCAACACAATGTCAAACCTAAAGTTTGCTTAAACTCACAATTTGATTGCGTTTTTGGAGAAACCAGCAAAAAGTGATAGGTTTGAGGGAATTATTGATTTTATGAATGCAAGTTCTATCAGATACGCGCTAACGGTGAATCCTACCATCTATACTTCATGCGTTAAGCAGTTCTGGGCTACTGCTAAGGCAAAAACTGTCAATGGGGAAGTGCAGATACAAGCCCTAGTAGATGGGAAGAAGGTGATCGTCACTGAGACAAAATGTGAGAAGAATCTCTGCACTTAAAAGATCTGAAGGTACAAAATACTTCCAAATGCGAACAATTTTGAACAAAAAATGAACTCATTAAGGGGTATAAAAATCTTACACAAAAGCTTACATTCTATAAAGATTTCTTTTCACCTCAATGGAAATTCTTATCCCATACAATTCTGCAAGTGCCTTATGCTAAGACTAACTACTTGGAACGAATTATACACTGGCCTCAGCTATCATCTGTCTTGCCACAAACCAAAAATTTAACTTTTTCAAGTACATTTTTGATAATATGGTGAAGAACTTGGAGGGTAGGGTTAAATTTCTAATGTATCCAAGGTTTGTGCAAGTGTTTTCCAGGATTAACAAGTTGAAGGAATGACCAAACATAAAGAAATTTATGTTACACCTTCTCACACTAAGAAGGTCTTTGCTAATATTAAGAAAATGAAAAGGTTATTTCTGAGAGTTAACGCCTTATATATTTCAAACTATATGGTTCAAGCTCCTGAAGATTTAATGAGGGTTCAGAAATGCAATGGATCCTCAACACAAGATAAAGAAATAAAGACACCTATAATTATTCAACCATCTACATCACAGCCTCAGAAGAAACAACCAAGGAGGAAACAGAGGAAAGACACTGAGGTTCCTCAACCCAGTAGTTCTACAGAGCCTATCACTGATGAGGCTGCCAATGAGGAGCATGTACCTACACATTCCAATGATCCACTACTCAGTGGTGAGGATAGACTGAAACTAAATGCATTGATGAAACTTTGTACCAACTTGTCACAAAAAGTTATTGACTTGGAGAACACAAAGACCTCTCAAGTTATAGAGATTACTAAATTAAAGGAGAGGGTCAAGAAGTTAGAAAGGAGGAATAAGTCAAGAACTCTAAGGCTTAAAAGGTTAAGGAAGGTTGGTAGATCTGCACAAATTGTTTCCTCTGAAGATGAAGGTTTGGGTGCTCAAGAGGATGCAGCCAAACAAGGGAGGAAAATTGATGATCTTGATGCTGATGCAGAGGTTACTTTGGTTGATGAGGCTCAGGGGAGGAACGATGATAACCTAATGTTTGATACAAGAGTTTTAGATGAGCAGGAAGTTGAGGTTGAAAAGGTAGTTAGTATTGCTGAAGTTACTACTGTTAGTGCCACAACGCCAATTGTTGATGAGTTGACTCTGGCTCAGACCTTAATAGATATCAAAGCAGCTAAACCTAAGGCTATTACAATAACTACAATTGCTGTTACAAGACCCAAGGCTAGAGGAGTTGTAGCTTAAGAGCCAAGTGAATTTACAAAAACAACATCACCTTCACAACTATCACAACTACCACAGGCTAAATACAAAGGCAATAAAAAAATGGTTGAGCCTGAAAAACCTCTGAAAAGGAAAGATCAAATTTTGATTGATGAAGAAATTGCTCAAAAACTTCAAGCTTAACTAAATGCTGAATTAAAGAAAAGAGAACATGCAAAACAAAGAAAAGAAGAGCAAACATTTTTAATGGATAAATGTTCAAGCTATGCTAGATGCAGATTATGAGCTAGCTTCAAGATTATAGACACAAGAACAGGAAGATTGCTTTAAAGAAAAGTCAAAGCTGTTTGTAGAGCTCATGGATAAAAGAAAAAAACATTTTGCAAGACTTAGAGCAGAAAAGCAGAGAAGAAAACCACCAACCAAAGCTCAAAAGATAAATCAAATGTGTACCTATCTGAAGAACATGGTTGGATTCACTCACAATCAGTTAAAGAACAAAAGTTTTGATGAAGTTTCAAGCAAGGCTTTTGACAAGACCATGGATGGATAGACTCATTTGTATTTATAGATATGAAATGTGAAAAATGTAAAGCAAAAGATAAGGCAATGTAACAATAGCAGAAGAAAGCAGTTTCTAAAAAGTAGGCACAGAACTAAACAAAAAGAATTAAGAGCACAAGATAGATGAAACGAAGAGAGAAAGCTAGATGAAAAAGCATATGGAAATGTTGTATGATGAAGAAGCAATAGCATTGATGCTATAATCCATTAGCACACAAAACCCCCAATCCATTGTTGACTGTAAAATCATCAAAGAAGGAAGATATATAACTTCAAATCATAAGAGCTGATGAGTTCAAGGAAGTAATTCATCAATATTAAGATGCTTCAGAACATACATAGAAGACTTGAAACACTCTGGAAGTTGGTTAAAGCTAAACATGGTCAACAAGGCCACAGAGCAAGATGAAAGAATGTTACGAGTGTGACCGAAAGTGATTTTGAACAATATAGAAAGTGAGTAGGAGGAATCTACAAGGACACAAAGTGAACAGTTTGGAGAGCTTATTTTCTTCAAGTGGAGTACATGTTGTGAATTTAAGAATTTGCATAGATTTATCTGGTAGAGCAAAGAGTAACCTCTTACTACCGGCACCATATCACAAAATACACAACAAGAAGCATCAAGCTGACCATGGAAAAAGGGAATTAAATTGTTGTTAAATAAAAATTACGAAACAAATAGACTAAGTCCAAGATATAAGTGGCTAGACACCTTTTCCCGACCGTTACTGTGATAAAGACACAACTATTTACAAACGTCTTGATCATTGATAAAAAACAACAACCTAAGTTGGCGTTCCCGTAACGGTCAACTTCCCAATCATCCCATACTTTTCATACTTTTACAAGACAAGTGGCGATATCTACCACTTTATACAATACTCTATATCGTTTACTTATAAGACGTATCAACGAATAATCGATCTTTTATATAATTCTTTTGGTCTAAGCTTTTGCGAAACGATTATCTTCAAACTTTCCTCCTCTCTTTTTTTGTTGCCATTTTTTCTAATTTTTTCAAACTTTTTAACAAACCATACTATGAAACTCAGTGTAATTTCACCATCTTCACGATCATAATAACTCCGGATAATTCCTTCGATAATTCTCCATTCTTCGGACGTATCAATAATTGTGTTGGTAGTAAAAATACATGAGTTTTGACTACTTTATACATTCCCATTTTCAATGTGCAAATTTCTTTCCAACCGTACCAAAGATAGAAAATTAACACAAGACTCGGGAAATACATACTTTATACTTTAAGCAACTAGCAACTGATAAATGGAAATAATCTAACAGGGTAGGCTAAGGTGTAACGAAACAAACAGTTGGTGTAATTCCTAAAGGATTGGCTCTACAGGTTTTTCTAGGGGTATCTTACTCTTAAGATGAGAGTAAACAAAGGGTTTATACGGGGATTTAACTAGCCAGTGTAGTTAGTTATTAAAAAACATGTATAGGCTTTTTTGGGTGTAATCCTAAAAATTTACCAATTTAAACAAGTTACTCCATTTAAATCCATAGTACTCATTATTGTGGTCTAGAATAGATATACCAAGCCAAGTTTTAAATCTACAACGTCACCGACACACTCATATTTTGTGGAATTTAGGTAAACATTTGGAAACGGATAAGGTTAAATCCTCACAATATCTAACAAGGGTTATTGTGTGCAGGTTATGTATCAAGTAATTTCACAAGAGTATGCTTGAAAAAAATTAAATTTGAGCATAATTTAAGCATTTTAGTGAAAAATAGGACAAGTATACATTCTAATTCCCATCCCCCCCACTTGAATTATACAACGTCCTCGTTGTATAGATAAAACATTAAAAACGGGAATTAAAAGAATTAGAATGAGAAACCCCCCTGGTATTTTGCTCGGTAGATTCTCCATGTAGGTTTATTGAGCAAGGATCTGTGTTGTAAATGCGTCTATATACAATCACACATAGGATTCCGGATGATTGATACTTCACCAACTTCGTCGATTTCTTTGCAGCGAGGTCATGTGCAAAATATAGGAAAAACATGCAAAATCCTATCTCGGGTATCTACGGTTAATTTATATAAGCTAAACAAAACTGTACATGAGACCAATACGCCGTATCCATAAACTAGAATAAGCCGTATTGAAAAACCTATAAAAAGTATCTAAATATGGGTCAGTCTGTTGAATACGCCGTATCATGTGCATGAATACGCCGTATTGACAGAACTGAC
Organism: Tanacetum coccineum; assembly: GCA_026074375.1. Taxonomy (NCBI): domain Eukaryota; kingdom Viridiplantae; phylum Streptophyta; class Magnoliopsida; order Asterales; family Asteraceae; genus Tanacetum; species Tanacetum coccineum. The sequence goes on along the minus strand of BQNB010022772.1, from coordinate 44,935 downwards.
AATAATGTTTTAAAGTGCATAAAAATAAAGGACTGATAACGTCCAGACATTCAATACGCCATACGGTATAGAGCGAATACGCCGTATTGATGTCTGGGAAGACAGACAGACTTGATAAAAATAAATAACATTCTGGGTTGTCTCTCGGGAAGCACTTTTCTTTCAGCTAGTCTTTAAGTTAGACTTTTTCCTTCCTTCATCTTTACTCCATCCTTGTTAACATTCTCTCTTCTCAATTCTGCTCTTGATTTGGATAGCGTTTTTGGTTCCGTAACATACTCATGAGCTATGGTGCTGATCTCAAACAACCTCCTCCAAGCGTGACTCATAAATACCTCTTGACCATCGTCCCTAGTATATACCATCCTCAATCTCTCGGCTAAATCCTGCCTCATATCAGGAGTCAATCCCTCAAAATCTAGTATATGTACTCGGTTAACCTGCCTACCGAATATCGTCTCTAGCCTCTGCTCAAAATCGTGCACTATCTCCTCGGTGTAGCCCTCCACCTTAGCCTCCGCAACATTCTTGTATAACCACCATCCTTATAATACCGTTTAGGGTCGTACGGAATGCCAAACGACACATACAAATTCTTAATAAGATTGAATAACATCCCGTTGACAAGATAATTCCAAGCCACGATATTCACATTTAATTCCATGACAAAACTTTTCATAATGAAAACTTTATTGATTTCATCGTGACTTTCCTCAAGAAGTTTATTTGACTCGTGTGTATTTTCATTACCCCTCCCCCCGAAGATTGTATCAAATCTATTTCATTATCATCATCCCCTTTATCCGATTTTAGATCATCGGGATAAATTATGTTGAAAGGGAATATATCATTAAAGTTCAAAACGTTTTGTTCTTCTTCATCATATTCGGACAATGATGTTTCATCTTTTAAATCAAATTCATCAATATGTTGAGGGCTTAAAGTTGGTTTAGTTAAGAAATCCAATTTAGACGTAAGAGCATCATTGTAAACAATGGCTGGAAATTTATTCTCAAAATCTTTAAAGAAGTCTAAATCATCAATACAACTGACTGTAGGCTCGGGTGATGGAAACAAAGGCTTATTGACTTTTTCATTATCATTTTCCGAATCCGTTTTCAAATCTATGGGTAGAAATATTTTAAAGAAAATGAGTTTTTTGTCAAAAACTACCGTGTAAATTTCATGTCGGATTCGTTCAAACGATATTCTAAGTCATTTCATTATTGTTAAGAGGAATCACCTGTGGGAGTTCACGAATAGAGGTGTTTCATTCGATGTTAAATTTATCTTTGAAGCATATAGCTGGGAATTTTCGGTTTCAACGGATCTGAGGATCGAGAACTCGTCTTCATCATACAGATCTTACATATACTTAGCAGTTTCCAGTTAAATCACTTTCCCACGTCTTCGAGATTTTTCTTCTCGAGCTTGATGTATTCTCGCACATAGTAATGTTTGGGTAGTCCATCCTGTATAAAACTTAATAGGGCAAAAAACCGTCAAATAACTTTACGTCGTTTTTAGTAAACGGAATCGCCTTATTACATAAACACAATTAGCAAGACAGCAGGAATATAACTTATTCTAAACTATACTATATCCTAAAGGTTAGATTAACTAATGTAAAAAACCAAAATATCAAATAAAAATTCAAGATTATTTTTGCTATCCTCGGCCAACGACGCCAAAAAAACTTGATGTGTCGTCGTGTGGTTGTTAAATTTTATGATTTCAAGTTTTAAATTTATATTTTGCCGACTTAACCATAAACAACACTTTAACGGGCATCAGTGTTGTACCAGGTCTGGTGGGTGTATCATCGTAAGTAGGGTAGTCGATCACTAGAGCGAGAATGACTTTCCCAAATTTATTATACTTTGGTTTTTATAATCTTAAGTTAGTTCTAATTAGCGAATACTCTGTTAATCCTATCTTCAACGGATAAGGGGGTTTTCAGTCTGAGAGACTGGCACGGGTTTGGGTGTGTGACTAAAAAACCAATTCATACACTAAAGCACACGAGCAAATTAACAGAAGATTAATTTAGCGGTCTACAAATTATAAGAAAACTGTATTAACCATTATTAATCCAATCAGAACGTTGGGTTGTTTATTAATGCAATGATTACTTATCTCGAGGCGGCATATCATTCTTAAGACTTAGGCGTTACTTCTTCCTAAGACCTAGACACGTAGAATTCTGTCACAATTAAACGCATCCATAATTTTTTAAGACTTAGGCGTTACTTCTTCCTAATGTTCTTACGAGGTTATGTCAATCTAGGGTTTCCATAATTTTCTCCCGCGACAAACTTGCTTGATACATTGATTTAATAAAACTTTAAATATAGACTTAAAGTTTTTGCACTAATTTTATTAATGACCAAATTTGCTTAAACAAATGTCTTGCATATGTTAAACGCATTGGGTTCGAGGTATTCCCGTGACAAGACTTAAGGTCTTGCACTACCTTGTTAGGGGAGATATACTCTATAATTTTCTCCCACGAGACACATGCAAGTACATTGGTTATAACAAATGGTCTAGGGTTTGAATAACCTTTAATTTTTTCTCGAGGCACTACATGCTTTTGCATATGAGCTAATGATTGAATTACTTGAGGTTTTTGACCTCTCGAGGATGTCAATCTAGGGTTCAGTTATTCTTTAATGGTTTCCTGTGATAAAATGTGCACCCAAAAAGTTAACAAAATTGTTTCTTAACTTGTGCTAGGAAGATGTATGCATGCTTCTTCGTACACCTTTTTGATACAATTTTTTTATCAAAACCTTAAATACCCGTTTTAAATTTAAGTCTTTGCGGTTCAATTGCGCGAGGACACTTGCAATTGTTTTTTGCTCTATGACAGTCGCAGGCAAACTGCAACCCAAGGTGAATTTTCTCTATAGGTCATACATATGTTAATATTCACATGTTCTTGCATTGGATTACTTAATCGAGTATGGTTGGTCAGACCTTCGACCCGAGGCAAAAGATGAGACAAAACACGCCACACGACATTTGCAGATCGTTCTCCAGTGCCATGAGTTTCATAAGTTTAAGAGTTGCACTAATAATGCAATTATCGGTCGCCGCTTACCTTTTGCACCCACGAATTAATAGTGGGAGTTCAAGTAGAATCTTAGCCTTTTAGTGAATTAATTGGGTAGTTAACTTTTAACAGAATTAATTATCGAAAATACTAAATTTTTTAACTTTGTTTTAATTGTAGATGACATTACCTGTTCAACCCGTGAACAATTCGATTTTCAGGTCGGTTCTTGAAAAAGAAAAAAAATTTGGACCTAACTTTCTCAACTGGTATCGCTGCCTAAGGATTGTCCTTAAAGTCGAGAAAAGATAACATATTTGGAACAACCAATACCCCTTATTTCTACCCTTGTGCAACTAAGATTCTTGAAAAAAAAAACCCGGTTTAAACTGGTTTCAAACCGGCAAAGTATATAATTTCCAAACCGGTTTCAGAACCGATATATTGGTTTAACTAAAACCGGTTTTCCTTAAATCGGTTTTTAAGGGAACCGGTTTTGGGTTTTTGGGTTGGATCGATTCAGGATCTGGTTTCTTTTGCACCCCTATTGGCAACGAGGTAAAAGTAGGTGGACCAAGTTGCTAAAAAGGTTGAGGGAGCCTTGTATCAAAAACATGAAAGAAAAAGAGAAAATAGATTGACTGTGCAAGACTGAAGTAGTAGAAGAAGAAGAAAGTGTTGGTTGTTTATGTAAACAAATAAATAATGTCAATTACAACAACTTTCAATCCTCTGCTGTCTTCACTTTCACCAATCACCACTGTAATTATTATTCATTTCTGTAGTTTTTTAATATCCAAAACAAGTGTTAATAGTGATGAAATGAAATGGGTTGTTTTCAGGTATTCAATTCTTCTTCTTCTTCATTACGAAGAACAAGAAGATACAATAATAATAACAACGGTGCAAGGCTTCTGGGTTTTCTTCCTCGTGCTATTTCCTCTCAACATCAAGGTACATTAGATAATTTTTTTAATGCTGTTTATTTATGGAATTCAACCAAAAAGTTTATTAATTTGTGTTTCTTTATATGGGCTGTTTTAGTTGGGCCTTAAAGATTATTAATCAGTGTGCTTGTATATGTGTTTGGTTCCAAAGAAACAAACTTGTAATAAGCTGAATTCCAAATCTTTAATTTTGTTTAGTTGATTATTTTCTTATTGATTTAATTGCAGGTGTTTACGATCCTGAGCTACATACTGTACTTCAGTTAGCTTCAGGCTCTGAATTGTACGAGGTGGAAAGAATTCTTTTTGGCACAAGGTATACATTTGTTCGCCTTCGTATACAAGTCAAATAGCTATAGGTTATATGTACATTGTGGAAGAACCGAATAAGTTCATAGTAATGAATTTAAAATTGTTTTTAATACAGTTACTTTAGTCCATTGTTGAAATCCATAGCAAAACCATCCGATATTGATTATGTCATGATTGAGGAAGACCCGGACGAGAGAGAAGAGTTTATTAGGATTCTTGAGTCCAGATTTTTCTACCTTGCCGCTGATGCTCGATCTTCGTTAAGGTTGATATATTACATTATTGTCATGTTATTATATTACCACATACTTTGTAATTGTTTGTGAAGTTACTGCTAGCTGATACAACATATTAGTTCAAGTAAATAACAAGATGTAAATACATTACACACGTTCAATCATGTACTTAGGGTTGTTTGGATGTACGTTTTCAAGTTGATTATTGCAACTTTTGAACCAATATCAGATAATCAGTTGCTTAAATTTTGGGATAATTAGAAAATTTTAGATGTATCTCATAATCAACATTTGCTACAACTGGTAATTAGAAAAATTAGAATTATGTCTGTTTATTAAAACACTAAAAATTGTTTATCACAATTTTATATCACAATAATCAGTTTAAATGCTCATCCAAATACCGCCTTATTATGATAGCTAGTTTTTTATATGAGATAAGCCTTCCTAATTGAGTCTTCAAATTGGAGCAGGGGATGGCGGCCAACGTATAGGAATGTTTTGCTTGGCGTGAGAAAAGAGTTGAAAATACCTTGTTCAGCAAAACTATCAACCGAAGATTTGGAAGTAGAGATATTCCTTCATTTGCTGCAGGAGTACTCATGGTAAAGTAAAGAAAACTTATATTATTGGCTCCATATTCTATTGGACAAGTCTAATGATGTAGGATTTCTAAGAAGAGTCTAATGATGTAGGATTTCTAAGAAGAGTCTGCAAACTTTCTAAGAGACTGGGTGTTATTTTTTTTTATGGGATTAAGTGGTAGTATTGGAAAGGTCTACTTTAGCCACTTAATTAAGAGAGAAAGGTTTTTGTGGGCCTCCCCAATAAGAGGAAATAAGGGTTTGGGCCCACTCATTAAGTGGAAAAGAAACACCCCCACACAGGATACATTGGCAAGATGGTATGAAGAAGAAGAGAAACATGACATCTTTTGTACCATATGAGTAAATCATAGTTACAATTAGTGGATGGGGGTTATTCGGTATGGTATCTAGGGATGGAGATGGGATTTGATATGAATGCTAAGTGATTTAACTGGTTGAAAGTTACATCTCAAATTACAAAAGAAATTACGTTCTAAATATATTTATTGAAAACCAAGATACATTATAATTATGATAACCTTAGGTAGATAATTATAATAGGTATGGTATCGGTTTTTATAATTACTTAGTTCCTGCAAAACATTGTAGTATGTTTTATAAAGGTACTAAATTATACGCTGCACATTGCATGAATGGAACAAATGTTGAATGCAATAAAGTGTTTGATATGTGTGCTGAATGAAAAGTTTGAACCACAGATGATTTCCGTATTAATCCTCTATCTGGAAAAAAAGTGCTGAATGTAAGTGATGGCACCCATAAAGCTTACAACTGAATCCATGTCTTGGCATTCAAATTATTGGAATCCTTACCGCCTTTACCTTATTTTAGCTGAATATTCGAACTTGTACGATTAGATATACCACCATCCTCTCTTGACTCTATTCTCCCTGCAACAAACTTAGAAAATCACCCATGGTAATGCTTTTGAAACTGATATATGTCATATAACCTAGCATGAAGGCTTCATGCCAGCCAAGAAATTCTAAAAGAGTAAAAGTCAAAGCACATTAAATTGAACCCTGGACAAGTTTATGCTCACCAAAATTTCAGCATATTCACTGCTTTGAGGCTGTTTTTACTAAAGTTATCGTTCCATTTAAAATCCATTCTGTTATGAACGGGCGGATTGAGGTTATGATATATCTCTAATAGTTCAAATGGGTTAATACTAAAAGCAAATGGTTCACAAAGGTTGAACGATTCAAGGAGGTCGAAGGTTGCTTAAAAGGTGTATTTTCAACGCATACAACCTCTTGTATCATTCTGTTTTGAGATTAGATTATTATTGAAAAAGCATGATATAATCATATTAGACACACTAATTATCGATTAATTTCGGCTTAACCCAACCTATTTCAACCCGTACTAAAAAACCGTTATCTGACCCGACGACCAGTTTTGCCACCTCTAGCTATATTAGGACGACTTTTCGTGTTGCACAAAAATATTAATATTTGTAAAAAATGTCTGCAGTGAAGGTCCAGTAAGCTTAAAACGTGCTTCTGATAGTGATGGTAGTCTAGAAGTTGGCTTAAGTCCGTGGAAGGTACAAGCTTTTGCTGCTTTAGGACGTGGGGCAGAAGACTTCATAGCAGTGATGCTGAAGGTTTTGCTTACTTCCGGACAGTTACTCTTTTCACGTTTTCCTTTTATGTCTGTATTCTCATTAACGGTCTTTTGCTCTATTTTGGGTATCAGCAAAACGTTTAATGAATTGCTTTAAAGTTCACCGCTTTGAGGGTCATATGTGAATATGTGATCACTTTAATATCCCGAACTTGGATAAAATTTCAAACTTTTATGAATAATTGATACCTCACTTTAAACTAGCTATGAAATACTTTTAGTAATTATAACAACGCCCTATAGCAACTTATTTCTTTAGTGTATAGGTGGCAAAAAGTGTCGATCGGGCAAGGGGTCATAACATGTTCGGTTCAAAATTTCGAATTTTATAATTTTGGTACAGACTAAAATGGGCGGAGATGGGATGACCTGAAACACTAGTCCCAGTTTTTTTATGTGATTGTTTTGCTGAAAATGTATTGTCGCATTCATAATATAATTTAGTAGAGATTGTATGCAAGAGAAATTAAACACGCTTTGGGCAACTTTCGTCCCCTTTACTATTTAGCTAGCTTTTTTTATATGTATTTTGGAACGAGTTGACTTGTTCATTACTCGTAAGTTAACGGGTTATAATTGGCATTTCTACTTAAAAACAAACTTTGTTTTTAATCTGTATTTTGTACATATTGATTCTAAATTTCTTAAACTTGCTTGTATTTGCAATCATGTTCAGTGTTGATTCAATTGTTTGTTTGATCAAATATGTTTAAAAAAAGATGATCAGCAATGTTGGTTGTCTTGTAGGGTGGAGGGATGTTTACAGTGGGAAGGCTATACAATTTGGTAAGCAATCACTTGTGAATTAGTTTCTGTTATGAGTTCCTGAGTTGAAGGAGTAAGCAAAATCCCATTCTGTGATAGATATCAAGTAAACTATCTGGCAAAGTAGTACTGGAAGCAGCCAATTATCAAATAAAGAAGGAAGTTCTTAAGGAGGTATATGATACATATTATTCTAGAATAATTGGTTGGATCGTATTGATTATGTATCAAGAGAAATAATTGTTACCAACTATATGGTGTGATTGTTTGCAGGGTGGACGCCTTGCAGCAATTAACTTGGAGTCAAGAGCAGCCTTACTTGCAGCAAAACAGGTGAGTGAATACTATTAGGTGGTGTTATGTTTGCACTTAGAAATCACAATGGTTATGGATGTGAAAACAATTTGGAATGGGAATCGGTATGGATTTATAAACCTAAACCTCTAGGTGGGTATGAGTTAAGCCTAATTTATCGGTATCAAACTCATTGCTTTTAAAGAAGCATACTCAAACACTTTTAAACTCACATCGTCAAACCCAAACCCTCAAAACAAACACCTGCTGATATTTGTATTGAAATGTAAAAGAAAAAGATGTTTCACTGGTTGGGCCAAACTGAAATATTTCAAACTCCTACGGTCAAAATATTAATGTGTTAAATTGCAGGAACCAAACTGGAATTTTACCAAGATCTAGTTTTTTCTTCTTGCTTTATCATCTTCACATATTGATCACATCTTATTACCAATGTACAAAGATTTCCTGATCATTTTCGGTATGGTCATTGTAATATTGTATGCAGGGGCTAGCAGGTGCTGCTTCTCGATATCTTGGCGTTAGGAGCATAATGGTGCTACTTGGTCCTGTGTATGTATTTTCTTTCGTTCTACTAATAATATTTAACTTGTAACTTATAAAAATTATAGTTTATTAACTTCTATAACTAGGCTCTAAGAGGAACTCTAATGTGCTAAGTTGATACCAAAGGGGTGTTGTTGAATTCTACCGTAGTGTGGGAGGTTTAGTTGAATATAAGCCCATGATGTATGGGGTCTGGTTGTGATATTTCTCTGATTATATAATTATGGAAATTGTTAGATCCAGCTTTTATCAATGGAGAATGCTAGAGGTGGCAGAATGGGTCAAAATCGGTCGGGTTAGGTTGACCGGAAACAGTTTCTGTTCACAAAAGCTATATTGTTCTTAATAAATGATTAGCGTGTCTTACAGTATCACATAGAGGTTTATTATCTCAAAAATAGTTAAAACTTTTGGAGTAAAAACGATTTCTGACATGCATAAAAAGTACACTTCGGGTGACTTTTTACCCGTTCCCTTTTAAGCTAGTTTTTTTTTTTATCTTGACCCATTTGACCTGTTGAAGATAAAATAAAAAAGTGTATTATGTGCAAACTCGGTATTCTAGCAAAAAGAAGCAAATAACTTATTCTTGTGAAATCCTTATGAAGTTTTTATATGTAGCATCAAATTATATAAATGACATCCTGTTGTTTCTGTATTTGGAATGTGATGTTAATGCAAAATGAATACAAGCAATAGCTTTTCAAAGACCAATTTCACATTTTAAACATATGGTGAACTACATGTGCACAGGCTATGGGGAACATTTCTGGCAGACCTTGTTATACAAATGCTTGGAACTGATTATGCAAGAATCTTGCGTGCAATTTATGCATTTGCACAGGTACGCAATCTTCTCTCACACTATATATTCTGTTTCAGATGGAACCGTGCTTGATTGAAAAGTATCCTCTTCAACTTTTGAATTATAAATGTAGCCATTTTACCATAGTAGTCTTAATTGTCTTATCAAATTTTGAAGTCCAGTGACCAAATTAGTATGACTACTTTGTAACTTAGAGATAAAAAAAAAACACATCTTTAGGTTTACATTTTTCGATTTAAAAAAAAAAAAACGTACTACATGGTTTTAGGTCCAGTTGGTGTGTTAATTACATCTTACAAGTATATTGGTTGATTTTGATGCTATTTTGTCACTCTTTTTGTCGTTCAGATCAGAATCTCACGAACATACAAGCTACCATCTGATAGCAGATGAGAATAGTCGCTTTGTTTCTCAAGGTTTGTTTTGTATCATTGTGCGTACATATACATATTTGTAGCTCGGGATGCTGATAGTCTACACAAAAAAAGTTCAGTGATATGTATCGACCCTCAAGGGCAACATGTCTTTAGTTTTACCACCCACATTAATAGAATAGTGTGTTTACTATGAAAGTCTATTTTGTTGGTTCCTGATATCCGCAACGTTCCTTTCTAATCATACTAAACACATGATGAATAATTAGAGCTAGCATTTGAGTAAACATTAGCATATGCAAACATGTACTAATATCGTTAGAAATATTTTTTATTTATCTAAACACTACATAAAATTACAAAAAGAAAAAAAATCTTCTACATCTGCAGCCGCTGATGGTTGATCCAACCAACATATAGAGTTTTCTAAGACACGACAACTATCTAAACGTTATGGACGCCAGGAAGGTCAATCCAATGCAATTCCAGTTCAATCTCACCAGATTCAACATTCCGCAATGTAAGATTCAATTTTTGCATGATCATACCATCTTTCCATATTACACAGCTTTCTTCAGATAGGCAATTATCCTCAGAAGGCTCAATCCTCTTTAAAATAGTGCCGTTTGGGACAGTGTGCGGATCCAGATGCATCTTATGTGCTTCAAGAAATGTTTTGATTTCAAACTCTGCATCTCCCATCTCGTCGTCCCTGGTAAATGTGTCATGGTCAAGCACCATCTGCAACATATGAATCGATATATAGTTAACATTTGACCCACAAGTATGAGGGTTACTTGTCATTAGTGAAGTTATAACTAGTAAACTACCACAAGATCAATATATGTAAAATAAAGGAACTGAACTCACAACTACGGGTTGTAAAGAGTATTTAGCGGTGGTAATATCATTCAACCAAAACAAATTGTTGTAGAAGTCAAATGGTTTTACCACCAACGAATCTAGCCAAAGGTGGCAAAATGGACGGTAATTTTTTGCTGTTGGCCGAAATATACTTTAGTACGTTTGATTTGGGTCAGTAGGTGCTCTACTAGTCTTGTTACGAATAATATAAGATGTATATACTGATATAGAAGGTTAATTTGTTGTATGGCGAACCGTACCAACTCAATTGGAAGCTCTGGATTTTCAATCGACAGCGTCAAGTATTCATCCCACACAGGGTTGAGGTCTCTGTAGACAATATGAGTCCTTAGTCTCTGCATACATCAAAGAAACAGAAACAAATTTATTGATGTGAAAATAAAACACAAATTGCATACAATCAAGTTCCACTTTGCATATTAAAGTAAAACGTCTATTTGATCAAACAAAACATGAATCATTTCCATCACCTAAACCAAATGATGCCAAAAAATTTCAAAAACATATTCACATATTTCTACAAACTAATAGACATGATTTTAGTTCAGACAACCAATAAGTATTTAACACCATATGGTGCAACGAGGGACGGAAGTTAGAAGAGACCGAGAGGTTGTGTAGCGGCACCAAGGTGTATGCTTAGGATGTTCCTAATAAACCATGGCAAGTAGTGGAGTCACAATCTCTGTAAGTGACAATGACTTAACAAAATGTACTGAATACCAACTTCTATTAGGCATACATGTAAGAAAAAAAAGACTAAATGCTAGTAACTTTCTTCTGATTCTTGGTCTATATTTGCCATAGCGATTTTCATGTCACTAATCTAAAGGGGTTTGCATAAGATTTAAACATACGCGCGGAAAATTATATGTACGACAGTATAAATTATGCGTAAGGAATAATCTTGCAAGGAATAATATGTACCTGTTCGCCCATTTTGACGATGCAATAAGGATCACTAGAACGAAAATCACGAATGGCTAGATTTGTACCTTTCTTAACCCTAATTCTAAGAAGACCCAAAAGATTATCCATAACAAAATATAATCCTTAAAGCCTGTTTTTGAAATCTATATGTGCTAAAACCGCCCATACGAATATGATTATCCCAGAATTTGAAACAAAAACAAGAAATTAGGATTGATAGATTTTAAAAAAATGTTGTTTTGCCAAAAGAATGTTAATGGGAATTCCAGAAAAGATTTGATGTTGGGTGAAGTTGGTTACACTTTGATTATCACACGTGTGATTGTTAGTTACCATCAATCATTTTATTTGGTTTTTTTGCATGGTAACGTTAGGAAAAACAGTTTTGGCCATGTTCTAGTTTTCCTCCTTTTCTTTGTGTCCTTTGTTATACCACTTGAAAAAAGGCACCTCGATTAGGCCGTGTATATCTGAGTTAACGATCTCTAAACTTTCGCGGTAACCTAAGGAAAACCTTATCACTACGCCAGTTTGGACTTCTTGCAACGGGGCATTTATAGCGACGACAGGCTTCGTCGCTAAAGGTCCACCAAACGACAAAAAAAAACCTCTTTCTTAGCCCCGTCTCTAACTAAAACCTATAACGATGACATTGTAGTATCTATACTTTCGCTAGACGACAAAACGAGTGCAAATCAAATCTTTGACTTTGACTATCAGAAGAAATCAAGTCAAACTCGTAGTCGCTAAAAGTAAAAAAATGTGGTTGCTAGAACTTTTAGCGGCGAATTTAATGAAACAACGTTTATTTAGACTATGAGTGGTCGCTAAAGGTTTAGCGACCACTGTTTCCACTTTTAGCGATAATATCCGTGGTCGTTAAAAGTGGAAAATCTAGTAGTGTATATGTTTAAATCCAAACGTACATGAGCATAATGAATTTATGTGTTTCAATCGATTGATGTAATCAATATCGGCATGCATTCTTTGTTTAGGAACAACGATCACACTATATACGTATGTTTTAAGGTGACCGGTGAGCTAAGTTAGCGACAAAATTCGCTATTTATCGGTGTTCACTGACCCTTTTGTAAATAAAATTATATGTTTGCCAAACTATGGAAAAAATGTTGGAAAAATATATACCAGTCAAATAACCCTACCAAAAAATCAAACCATACTTGCATCATGTACGTAAATAATCTAGGGACTAAATTATTTTGTTCGAATCATATCATGTTTTGTTTATTTGATGAATAACATCTACCTTCATTGTCTTTCGAGTTGCATGCAAATAATTATACGCGCAACCATAGCGTGCTGTATAAGATTTTGAAAAACAGGAGGAAAAAGAACATCGATCATTGTTGTACGTACGTCTTGATTCATGGATAAATTGCAGGGTGCTTTTAGAATTAAGATAAAGAAAGGTGTCGGTCTTGCTGTTCGTGATGTGAAAACCAGTGATCCTTATATCGTTATCAAGATGGGTAACCAGGCCACCTAGCTTCTCTTTTGTCGTCTCATTTTATTCGATTTATGGTTGCCTCATATGTCTTATTTTGAAGTTATCATAGCAATGAGATTGTTTAGATATTAATCAGATATTTCATGTAATTGTTATTATTGAATATCTAGAGGGGTTTTTAATTGGCACTTAAGAAGGATTATCAGTTTTGGCTAACATGTTATTTGTTGCGAAAATTTTTATGAACTAAGAGTGGCAATAAGGAATGTTTGGCCGCCGATTGAGGCCGGTTCGGGTTACCGGTTATTAACCTTTTGCACCTAACAATGCTTATGATAATATTATATATCTGGGCCAAATAAACAGTTTGATAGAAGAAATGAAACCTATTACGGATAGGCAGAGTAATTTCTTACACTGTTTTTTATGTTACTTTCTTATAGAATGAGAATTGCCAAACACATAACAATGTATGAATATGCAAACATAATCCTATGAATCTATCCCACATCGTTCAGAGATAAAAAGTTTGAGCCTTTTATAAGCCTAAATTGTGGGCTAGTAGCACCTTCGTGCAAGTGTGTTTTTGGTTGTATCACATGAAATGGCTGGCTAGTCAAAAACATGTTATACTACCTAGTCAAAAACATGTTATACTACCAAAACTAACTTGCTCAAGGTTTTGTGCCACAACTATGACGCTAATGCTACTTTGCAATTAATTTTAAAATAAAAGGTTTTGTGTCACAACTATGACGCTATTGCTACTTTGCAATTAATGTTAAAATAAAAAGGATTTTCAATAGTCATCTTTTGATTCTCTTATCAAAAAGGCCTCATTTTTAAGTTTCTCTTTAGCTCAGCTGTCTCTATTGCTGATTTAAAGTTTCGTTTTAAGTCTCTAGCCCCCCATATTACTGGTTATCCCAGCAATGCTCAAGTTTCGCTTTCGGTCTTCAACCGCCCCTATTACCGATTAACCTAACGATGCTTAAGTTTCGCTTTAGGTCTCCAGCCCCCGGTTATCCTAATTTAAAATTTTGCTTTATGTCTTCAGTCACCCCTATTACCAGTTAACCTAACCGTGTGATAATATTATATATATCTAGGGCTAAATTAAGTTTTGTTTTAGGTCTCTAGCCGCTCATGTTACCGGTTAACCCAACAATGCTTGCGATAATATTATATATTTGGGGGCAAACTCGCGCCACATAAGTGAGTGGTTATCCTTAGCAGAGTGGTGGTACGACACTACTTATCATACCACAATGAAAATGACCCCGTTGCTTTTTTCGTCTATAGCGGATAGGTAATTTAGCTACCTCCGCAGCAACAATTGCTTCAGCGGGAGCAAGTTTTGTTTTAGGTCTCTAGCCGCCCATGTTACGGGTTAACCCAACAATGTTTGCGATAATATTATATATTTGGGGGCAAATTAGGTTTCGCTTTAGGTCTCTAGCCACCCCTATTGCTGTTGTCGGTTAACGGTTAACCTAACGATGCTTATGATAATACTATATATATGGGGCCAAATAATCAGTTTGATAGAAGCAATGAAACCTATCATGAAAAGGCATAGTATGATACGTGACTAAAGAGCTTCAGCTCCTAAGTTGCTTTAGTTCTTAGCTCAAGTTCCTATGATTCAGTTCTTAAGCTTCAGTTTTAAACTTACACGTGTTGAACACGTGGGAAAGTCTCTAAGAGACTTTTCCCGCAAAAACCCAACTACTATAAAAACCTACTCTATCATTCATTTCATTTGAGTCAATCATTTTGTAACAAATTTCCTTTCCACTTGTAATCGTTTGATAACAATTCATTAATCCAAAACCAATCATTTGCTTATTTCGAATTGCATTATGTTCTTGTGATTCTTGATTTGCTTATTAGTTCTTATTCGAGTAGTAATATTCCTATAAGTCCATATCAAGTGGTATCCAGAGCTCCTTCCTAGCAAATCCACCATTTTCTTGAAATTCTGTTGCAATCCTAACCGATTCAGTTACTCTCTGGTAATTTTGTTAATTCTGGCTAACTTCTGATCAATATTTCCATTTCACAAATACGTCTCAGTATAGATCCGTTTCCATTTCACAAATACGTTTCTTTTTTGAAATCAATAAACTTAATTTTCTTGTTCGATTGAAGTAAGATTGAAAGTTAGTTATTCTTCATTGAATAAATTTTTGAATTCGAAAATGGCGCCAAATACAAGAAGTCTAGTTCCACCAGTTAACAATGGTGCAAGTGGTTATGCTAATAGCATGCAATATACGGCAGTTGTTGATGACAATATAAGGCAGTTGATGAGTGAGTTGGTGGATGTCAGATTCAATAGCATGCAAGAATCAATAGAGGCATTGACTAGAGTTGTGGCAGCAAGTGGAGTTATGGGGGAAAGGAATGTAGAAAGAAGTGCAGGAGGAGGACATCAATCATCTTACACTCACATGGCTAAGCTTGAGTTTCCAAAGTTTTCTGGTGAGGATGTTAATGGTTGAGATGTGAGCAGTTCTTTTCCCTTGGCCCTGTTACCGAAGTAGAGAAGGTACAAATTGTTTCAATTCATTTGTATGATAAAGCTCTTTTGTGGCATATTCAATTAAGAGTTAGGGGGTTTGCTAGTTAGGAAACATATAAGCAAGCTGTGTTGGCAAGATTTGGTACTGTCTTTGATGATCCCATGTATGAGTTGAAAAACTTGAAATATGAGACCACAACTAGAGCTTATGAGGATGCTTTTGATGATTTGCTAAGTAGGGTAGAGATTAGTAAGGATCATGCTATTAGTTTGTTTATGGGGGGCTTACCAGTTGAAATTGCTATGGGGGTTAGAATGTTTAAGCCAAGAAAGTTAGTTGATGCCTATTGCTTAACTAATCTGCAAGAAGCTACACTCAATGCAGTTAAAAAGAAGAATAGGGTGTTGTATAGTATAAATAATAGCAATAGTACAAGGTTTAATGTTCAGAACACCAATAATAAGCTACTATTGCCATTACCACAAGTTACTAATGCACAAGCCCCTAAATCAAACACAAAACAATTGACACAAAAAGAATATCAAGAAAAGAGAGCCAATAACTTGTGTTTTACTGCGATCAAAAGTACACCCCTGGCCATAAGTGTAGTGGTCAGATGTATTCATTGGAGGTATTAGCAATTGAGGATGATGAGACTCAGGACAGTGATAAGGAGTGTTTGGGAGAAGAGAATTTCGATGAAATAGAAGAAATGCCACAGATTTCTTTAAATGCTATGAACGGGGTACAAAATTACAGGGCTATGAGGGTCAACAGAACTGTGGGCAAAAATATTATTCACATCTTGGTGGATTGTGGGTCTACTCATAACTTTGTAGACATTGCAGTGGCCAAGAAGTTGGGATGTCATATTAGGAGTACTTGTCCCTTGTCTGTAACTGTGGGAGATGGGTATAGCATAGCAACAACTAGTTGTGGTGATCAAAGATACGCTATACTGAAGCACAAGCAGGAACACGACACAAAGAAAACAAGAATACCAGGTATGCTGCCTAACACGCATATTTTTATTAATGAAGAAACTTAACTCAAAACTTCATTTGGTACAATGTGAATCCTTACCCTCCACGGTATATATAGACTAAACAAGACATATTAGAGTATAACTAGGATTACATTTAATATCCTAAATAAACAAGTAAATAGGACAAGTTGGACTAGCACTCCAACTAGGATATCTTTGATGTCTGGCAACACGCATAAGCCATATCCAAATATCTTAAATTCACCAACAATCACCCCCTGAATTTCTGAGTCGAAGAGGGTAATTCTTGCACACCAAGTAACGATCTCATCTCCTTGAACCTTATCCGTGCCAAGGCCTTCGTTAGCGGGTCTGCTCTTTGGTTCTCTCCGGATACATGCTCAACTATTACCTGCTCATTCTCCACACATTCACGAATGAAGTGATATCGAGTGTGGATATGTCTTCCATGAAAGACCGGGTTCTTTGATAATGCAATTGCTGATTTATTATCAACTCGTATTATCACCTTTTGTCTTTCCAATCCTGTCACTTCCGCCAATAACTCCCTAAGCCAAATTGCTTGACAAGCAGCAGTGGCTGCCATGAACTCAGCTTCACACGAAGATAATGCCACGGTAGTTTGATTTTGTAAGCACCATGTAATAGGTGATGTACCAAGGTAGAAAACATGTCCAGTAGTGCTTCGTCGATCATCAATGTCAACATTATGACTATTATCACTATATCCTATCAATTTCATGTCATTAATACGATTGTATTTAATACCAAACGAAGTTGTACCTTTAAGATAACGTAGGATTTGCTTGATAGCACGAGCATGTGATTCTCTTGGACTTTGAATATATCGACTAACCACACCAACCGAGTAAGTCAAATCTGGACGAGTATGCAAAAGATAACGTAATCAACCCACCATTTTTCGATATTGAGTAGCTTCAACTTCTGGTTCATCTTCTGCTTTTGACAACTTGAGTTCCTTCTCCATTGGATATGAAGTTGCATTGCAATCTTCCATACCAGCTTCTTTCAAGATCTTCCTTGCATATCTTTCTTGCTTAATCTCCACGCAATCCTTACCTTGTGAGACTTCAATACCTAAGTAATAAGTTAACTCACCAAGATCCGACATTTCAAATTGAGACGCCATTCTCCTTTTGAACTCATTAATGCAATCTAAGCTTGTCCCTGTCACGAATAAATCATCAACATAAACCGCAACAATGATAAATTCTCCATTGGGCACCTTTCTATAGACCGCCTTTTCGTGCACGCATTGTAGAAAACCCATCTCTTCTAAAGTACTATCGAGCTTCTTTCGATCACCATTTAGAAAAGTCGTTTTCATATCCAAGTGATGAATCTTCCATCCTCTCCTGACTGCGAGAGCAAAGCCGGGCATAAAAAAGATACATATATTACACCACCACAATCAAAAATTGTACTTTTATGTTTTTTAACCCTTTGGAACAAAATACGAGATGAGCCTTTTCCCTTTATGCTAACACACGAACCATCTCCGAACCTAACACGTCCAGTTATATTTTCATTTAATTCAGAAAAGTAAGAGTAATTACCTGTCATGTTAATTACTCTTGCACGCGGTGTCTAAGTTTACCAAACAATATCGTCTTCATTCATCGTATTTTACACCCCCTTGCTCTTTTGGTGGAGTGTGTCCTTTCTTTTCTTCTCCTCGTTCAGGACAATTCACTGTTTTCTATAGCCTATGGTTCATCATGATAGATCGAACCTTCCTCCAAGATAACACACCTCTCACTTTCGTTGTGCCTCATTATAAGGTTAACTTCCATGGTTTCCGTTTTCTGTTCAGGGCTTTTGGAAACAAGTGTCCGTACTGATCCACAACGGTAACACTGTAATGTGAGAGGGTCACGTTACTATATTGTTTATCCTTTGTGTTCATGTCTCTTAAAAAACCGGTTTTTTCGAAAGGAGTCTCGATGACCTAAAGGTTTTGTGAGTTATCTTGACCACGGCGTCCATGACCTCTGTACTCGTCCAACTACCACTCTCTACTACCGCCGCCCGACCAACTAACCACCGCATGAGACCAACAACTCCCAGTTGGAATGATACATTCCTAGCATAAAAGCAAATACCTCTTGAGGAACGTTTGCTGTTATTCGTTTGCTTTATCTTCTTCTTTGACTCTTTCTTCATACGCTTTCAATCGACTATCCTTGAACCCTGTTGTTTTAAGGTCTAAAACTTGCTCAAGAGCTGCCACGGTATGGACAAAACGACTAGGCAGACTTGTGAGAAACTTCTTTACCAGCTTATGTTCCGACATGACTTCTCCAAGCGTGGCCGACTTAGAAGCAATACCCGATAACTTTGCAGCATATTCGTCTATGGTATCGTTATCTAACATCTTCAGATTCTCGAACTCGGTAATTAGGGTTTGAAGCCTCGCTTCCTTCACACGATCAACCCCTAAGTTACGAGTTTTTATCGCTTCCCACATCTCCTTCCCGGTTTTCAAATTTCCGATTTGTAAAATCAAATCTTCTAGAATCGATTGAAACAACAAGCCTTTAACTATATTGTTTTTCTTGGCATCGTCTGAGCCCGGATCTACCACATCCCATACTCCATGAATTCCAAGAAGAACTTCCATACGCATCCTCCATATGGTATAGTTTGTTGACGTCAATATCGGACATTAAAACGTCAAAGTAGTATCCTTTATAGGCGGTTGCGAGCTTTCTCCCACCACCATCCTTGTTCTTTGTTTCGACCGAGAATAGGTTTGTAACGGGGATTTATCCAGCCCTTTACACGACTAGATATAGTTAACCTCAGTTCTTGTTGAACACACGAAGGACAATCAACGGTATCCCGGATTTACCCTACAAAAGTTTCAACACTCTGCGAGACAATCAACGGTCCAAAGGACGGTTTCCAACTCGCAGTCTGAACTGAAAAGCAACCGTGATCACTACTAACCCCGTAATCACAGGTTAGTATTAACTTTGTTTTTGGTTTTCTGTAACCCTAACTCACGGTTACAAGTTACCAACAATAACACGTTGGATTGATACCTAATTTTGGTGATAGTCTAAACACACTAATCAGCCCAAAGAAATTGGATCAGCCCAAACACACTGGATCAGCCCAAACACACTGATCACAGGTTATATACACACTCGACTAAAACCTCCACTTAATCAAAGTTTATAAATCGACTTCTTTTAGGGTTCCAGAACACACACGACTTAAACCTCCCTACTTCACAGGTTTGAAGTCGACTTTGTTTTACCCTTAATCGCTGTTACATACTGATTTCTACGTTTCCTACCACACGTTCCAGGTTGAAGACATCAGTATGGATGCTGATTGTGGCTCGTATTCGCAGCAACAATCCTCCACGCGATTCAACCTAAGCTCTTGATACCAATTGTGGTAATCAGAGGTACGCACACAGACTTGCTGGAATACAACACGACACAAAAAATAGGAAAATAAGAACACCAGGTAACTGCCTAAACACGCAGATTTTATTATTGAAGAAACTTACTCAAAACATCAATTTTGGTACTATGTGAATCTCTACCCTCTACGGTATATATAGACTAAACAAAACATATTAGACTATAACTAGGATTACATTTAATATCCAAAATAAACAAGTAATTAGGACGAGTTGGACTCGCACTCCAACTACGACTTCTCTGATATCTGGCAACACGCATAAGCCATATCCAAATATTTGAAATTCACCAACATGACAAGTTGACTAACCAAAGTAGTAAGCGACTTTGCAATGTCAAAATCAGAAAATAATTAAGTGCCCCGAGATCGGTCATAGAAACTCTTTATGCAAAGAGTCTACAATCTTCTGAAGTAGAACTAGAGAAGAAGCTGTGAGGATAATATCGTCCACATATATAAGTAAATAAGCAACCTGAGAACCATGTGTATATATAAACAATGATGAATCACACTGACTAGGAGAAAAACCAGCCCGAGTGGCATAACCTGCAAACCGCTGGAACCAAGCACGAGGTACCTATTTCAAACCATACAAAGACCTCTGCAAAAGACATTCATGATTAGGATAACGAGAGTCAACAAAACCAGGGGGCTGATGCATATACACTATCTCAGATAAATCACTGTTAAGAAATGCATTCTTAACATCAAGTTGGTGAATAAGCCACTGTCGAGACACAGCAAGGCTAAGAACGGTGCAAATGGTGGCCGGCTTAACAACTGGACTAAATGTCTCATCAAAGTCAACACCGTGTTGCTGATTACTACCGTTAGCAACAAGTCGAGCCTTATAACGACTCAAAGTACCGTCAGCATGAAATTTATGCTTAAATAACCACATAGATCGAACCAAGTTAACATCAGACGGCCTTGGAACAAGAATCCAAGTACCATTTTTAACTAACGCATTATACTCATCATACATAGCATTACACCAATTAGGGTCTTTTAGAGCAATAAACGGAGATTTAGGAATAGGAGAGAGAGATGAAGTGTGAAGAGAAAGACGTTCGATGGGTTTGACAATACCCGATTGAGACCGTGTGATCATGGGATGAGTGCGGGGTGGTTCATTAACTGGGTTGGTATTGGTTTGTGGATTTGGTGGATCGAATATGGGTGGTGGCAGCGGATTGTTTTGGGTTTGGGTTTGAATGTTGTTTGGTTCGTGACTAGTGGGTTGGTTGGTGGGGAAAGTTGGGCCTGGTGAATTTGGGCCGGTGTGAGGAGGACTTTGGGTTGGATCGGTAATTAGTGAAGCAGTTGGGATGCTCGTTTGTTGTGGGATGTTAGTGGAAGGATTAGAAAGTTTGGATGCAAGAGAAGTGAGGAGGGGTGAACGTTGAGTATCGAGGAAGGTGTAAGAAGGTGGCGAGGAAGGTGTCATAGATTTGTAAGGGAATTGTGTTTCGTCAAAGGTGACGTGTCGGGAGAGAATAATTTTGTTTGTCTCGAGGTTAAGGCAACGAAAACCACGATGATAGGCGGGATAGCCTAAAAAGATACATGGTGTGGCACGCGGGGCAAGTTTATGAGGTGAGTGGAGATGAGGGTAGCATAGACACCCAAAGATGCGAAGGTGCGAGTAATTGGGTGGTTTGTTGAAAAGGCGTGTGAAAGGTATATCGTTATGGATTGCGGTAGATGGTAAAAGGTTTAGGAGATAGGTGGCCATATGGAGGGCTTCGACCCAAAAGGTAGGGGGAGGTGTGCTTGAAAGAGAAGAGTACGAATGGTATTATTAATTGTTCGTATCATTCGCTCCGCCTTGCCATTTTGTTGGGAGGTTTTTGGGCAAGAGAATCTAAATTGGATGCCATTTTTGGCAAAAAGGGTGTGGAGTCGGTTATTATCGAACTCACCGCCATGATCACATTGGAAGTTTTTAATTTCACATTTAAATTGATTTTTAACATAGTTGCGAAAATGCAAAAATTTATCAAACATGTCAGATTTAGAACGAAGAGGATAAATCCATAGAAAATGAGAGAAATGATCAAGAAATAAGACATAATATTTGAAACCACTAGAGCTAACAATGGGTGATGTCCATAAATCAGAATGTATAATATCGAAACAATGTTTAACAATGGAAGTTGAACTATGAAAGGGAAGCTTCACATGTTTGCCAAGTTGGCAAGCGTGACAAATATGTGAAGATTTTTCTTTATTACATGAAATAAAACGACTAGAGACAAGCGAACGTAGCACTTGATCACCCGGATGTCCG
The DNA here is from genome assembly GCA_026074375.1 of Tanacetum coccineum. Taxonomy (NCBI): domain Eukaryota; kingdom Viridiplantae; phylum Streptophyta; class Magnoliopsida; order Asterales; family Asteraceae; genus Tanacetum; species Tanacetum coccineum. The sequence continues at coordinate 22,762 of BQNB010022772.1, read as the reverse complement.
AGGCGTTGATGCCACGTAGAAGCACTTGTCGAGAGAAAAGAAATAGGAAGAGTTGACGGCTTGGTAACTGGATAGAGATCGCCCGAACTGTCACGTCGAAGGAGGATATGACGAGTCAAGTAATCCTTCACAGGAAAAACCAAAGGCGTCAAATTCAATTGTACAATTATTATCCCTAGTGAACTGACGAACAAAAATGAGATTTTTAATTATATTGGGGGTTACAAGAACATTATGAAGATGAAGAGGGCGATGATAGGAAGGAATAATGCTATGGCTGGTGTTGGTGACGGGAATAGACTTGCCATCACCAACGTAAACAGATTGAAATAAACGTTTATCAAAAATGGTAATTTTGATTCACATTAGTCGTTGGAGAAAACTTAGATTTGGAAAATGGAGAATTTGAGAAAGGAGACGGTTTTCCCAAGACATATGGTTTTTGAGATTTAAACGCATTTGGTTGTCGAACAACTGATGGTTTTTAAACTTAGTATCCACAATTTTTTTTTTCATTTTCTCAATGAGTTTCTTTAACTCACTTATGGCAATGTTATTGTCTTGTAATTGGGCTTTTAAATATTGTATTACGAAATATTGTTCATTTTGATCTCGAAATGAAAAAGATTCTCGTTGTTTCCAAACTTTGTCATTTTTAAGCTGTTCATGACATTGTTGTAAAGCAAGTTCAAGAGAAATCGAGTGTTGCTCAAGTTTTTAAAAACTTTTTAAAAGCTCATTATAATCTTGTTTACTAACATGTTCAGTTCGTTTGGAAATCTCAATCATAAGACATTCACATTCTTCAATTTTCTCAAGATACAAGCATTGCAATTCTATTTTTTCATCAAGACTCTCGAAATAATGAAGAATAGAACACATGATATCTTTTGAAACACATTCTTATAGAAGTAGACCGTATTCATTTGAAAATTCAGCCTTTTCAGATTCAAGTTCGTCAACCTCTTTTTTAAGTGATTGAACGTACTCTAAATCTTCAAACATTTCTTGTTTAAGAGCTCTTTCAAATTTGTTAGCATTTGCTTTTGTCTTGATCGTAAGAGGAATTAAAAGATTTTTCACAAGCACATTAATCTCATGAGTAATTGGTTGTTGCCATCTGTTATCCATTCGTTTTTTCCAATCCAAATAAACAATTGTTTTGAAATTTATGATGTTATGTTGAGCAACATTAAAAGTGCGTCTACTCTTGCTTAAGAAGCTTGAGTAGGTAGAAAACCTATGTTTTAACAATATTTGTCTTGTATTTTACAAAAGATTTTCTCCACATTTTTTTTGAGCTTCATTGGCATAATACAACTGATCAAGAGATTTCCGTGTTTGCGGTGTAAAAATTTCGTAAAGACTGTTTTGATATGTGTAGTCATACTTTTTAATTGCCTCTTTATGCAATTTTGATCTACTTTCTTGTTCAAGAATGAGTGTTTCTTTAAATTTGGTGCAAAGATGTTTGCAAGATCATCTTTATCGTATGACACCTTATACAAACATGGTTTTTTAGATTAAGCTGTAACACCCCCAAAATGGATCGCAGCGGAATATGGGTCTGAGGGTGGTACATCATAGATCAATAACATAAGATAATATAAAAACGACCAAAAAGTCGTTTAAAACTAATATATTGGATTTAACAAAGCGTTTGTTACAAAAGCCCGAAGCTTTACTTGTTCATTGTTTCCCAAAAGGTTAATGACATATAATAGCAACGTACTTTTCCATTTGTACCATTATCAGATATGAACTTAAAAAGTATCACAATACCCATCCAACTTTATATGTTTTGTGCTGATATCAGCAACTTGACCATTTTTACTTACAAAATTCACGTCATGTGACACATGTATATGTCATGTCCATTTTTTTGTACCATTAGGTTCCATGTCAGCCCCTAATACACACCGTTAGGTTGTATGTGTTAGTGTTAGGGTTAGATGTGTTTCAATTGGGGAAGACAACTTAACGGTGTGTATTACGAGCTGACATGGAACCTAACGGTACAAAAAAGGGACATGACATGTACATGTGTCACATGACGTGAATTTTGTAAGTAAAAATAGTCAAGTTGCTGATATCGGCACAAAACATATAAAGTTGGATGGGTATTGTGATACTTTTTTGAGTTCATATCTGATAATGGCACAAATAGAAAAGTACGTTGCTATTATATGTCATTAACCCTTTCCCAAAATACAAAGATACTAGTTCATAACAAATATCCTAAAATAAAATGCAACAAAATCTTTAACATGTTACTTCAAAATATAACCACCAATGTATCCCTTACACCTCGTGCCTTATTGACCTCCTGAAAAACATTACTTTAAAATGTTAACATATTGTTGAGTGAATTCATAGGTTTATAAATGTATAATGTAGGACCGCAAGATTCCCCCATAATAATGCAACAGATGCAAACATCATAAAATGTAATTACGCTTCCCTAAGCTCATGACACCGAAGCTCGACATAAATAAATTGCAATATAAATTGCCAACATTGCCCATGGTGATGTTCTAACCCGCAACATCCTATGTCCGACATGGTATACGTTCGTTTGTCTAATGATAGCTAATCACCCAAACGGGGATGTCAATCCCGATCTATTCATAACATTCGCGCTCACTATACTAACAATTGACAGTTCATGATTGTGGGCACAGGGTTATCGCTACTTAGGCAAACACGTAATCATATTAAAATGTACACTTGCGTCCTATTTTTAAAACATGCATATGTTTCTCACCTCAAAACTTATAAATCATTGTAAATGTAAAACGTGGGGCTATGAACTCACCTCGAGTGAATTGAACAATCAACAATGTATATTACAACAGATAATGCGTCACGATAATGACCGAATGCAACCTAATCAAGTATAGGTCGTATAAGTTCTAAGCACTTTGAATAACTACTATCATATATAACTCTATATAGCTACATCACCATCTAATCGTTTTAGTGAAATCATATTTATAAAGTAAATATGTTTATAAATATCTCTTTAGTGAAAACGACGTAACTTTATCGTTTTAAGCCCATTTCTTATGTTTCTTATGTCCACGCTTTCGTATTAAGACGAGTTATCAAAATATTACATTTCTATATTTTTAGTCCCCTGGTGAACAGTGGTTTTTACTGTTCATGACAGTTTATAAATTTATTTTTATAAATTTTGTTATCGTAAAACCCGTAAATGTCGTATTTTATTCGTTTTAACCCCGTTTTAGTGATTCTTTCGAGTACGTCTTCGTAATTAAAAGTTTTATCAAATTAATAATATTTTCAAAATGTTCATGTCTGAGATGAACAGTAGCTTTTATAAAAGTATTTATTGTCATAAACTCGCGTAATTCATAACTCCTTCGTTATTAATGATAAAATTATGATTCTTATTGTTTTGAAATTCTAAAATTATGTACTAACTGATAAAATATGTTTAAATTTTCATTAAATGTGAATAGTAATTGGTTTTTATAAAATTTCTTTTATAAACGCGTTTAATTAACGTATAACTTATAATTAGCGTATCTCCTTCGTTATAAATCGGTTTTTCGAGTTCTCTACATGCCCACGATCCTTGTGACATATATTATTTTATAAAATCATAAAATAGATGCCTTAAAATTCGAATTCTAACAGTCAACTTTTATAAATTTCTCAAAATGTGTTTAAAAGTTGTTTTTATAACTTTTTAGTTTAACCACTTTGTTCCAAGTCCTTTATAACCATTTATATCACATGTCTTACATCCTTAGGGTCTCTAGTCCATGATTAGTCCATATATTATCCAAGAATCACAAGAACTATAAGTTTACATACTCATTTGTTCATGAACTTATATATATATATACTTTTTAGGTATCTTGTTTATATACATTTTATACATAAACCACACATGTACAATACTTATACATCTATTATAACATGATATCAACATTCATAAAAAAGTTTACCAAACCATAAACAAGTGTAAAAATCGATTTTTACAAGTAAATAAATCCTTAGATGGTGATTAACTACATAAATATCATATATGCATAAAATCACAAAAGTAAAGGGATTAAGGTTTTTAGATAACCTTAATATGAAGTATGATGATGAACAATATGATCTAAACCCTTGTTTAACAAACAAACCCTAGCTTTCAACACCTTGCAAACCCTAATTTCACCAAAACCCTAATCTTGAACTTTCTTCTTTTAACACTTGTAAACCATAAAGCAAACCTTCTAAACACCTTAGGTTATCTTAGGTATGATGTAGGAACACTTGTAAATGTGGTGAATAAAATTTGTATGGATGATTTAGGATGGGGAGTTTTAGCCGTGGGCTATAAGGAAGGAAAAGGAGAGAGTTTTGTGTTGTTTTCACTTTAGAAATGAGAGCGTATGTGTTATCTTTCCTAGTTTAGGCATTATATACCTAGGACTTAGTCAAGAAACATATAGAGGATTTCTAGGGATAGTTGGTTAAGAGTACATAGAAGTCTTGCAAGAAATATCTAATGGTTCCTAAAACTAGAGAACATCCCATGAAATCAAGGAGAAGTGTTTTCTAAGATAACATCTTTGTGTTTCTCATCCAATATCCGGTTCTATATGCTTATGTATAAGATATTTTTGTAAAATTTGAGTATTGGGTATAATTGCGAGTATTTGTTGAAGCGTAGAAAAGTTTTGGTGGGTCCGGGAATGCCTAAACGTATTTTATCGCGAAACGTAAACACTTTACGTAACCAATAAAAATAAAATGAACAAAGTTAATAAGTATCCTCAAAATAATTACTTAACACTTGCTTGATGTAAACATTTAATTGTTTGATGCCCGTTTACATTGAACGATAATTTTTAGCTTACGCGATTTAACTTAACGATTACGATTTAAAAGCAAACGCGTACAATACTAAAAATAAATAGTGAATTTATTGACGTTGTAAATGACCCTAAAACATGGGGTGTTATAGAGCTTTCTTGAGGTACTTAGGATTTACAAAACTTGGCCTACAATTATATGACGAACTCAGATTAGGAGCTAGCATATGAATGGTTTGAATAGATTGATTTCTTTTATAGACATCATCGTTTAAAAACTTTACTTGATGTTCCAAAGCAATCAATTTTTTAATATCCTTATCTTGTCTTATTTTGAAATCCTTTTTCAGTTGTTCTTTTTCTTTTCTAAGAAGTTCGTATCTCGTATGTTCTAAAGAACTTGGGTGAACTAACTCATCGTTTTTCTCTTTAAATTGAAAAGTTTCAAAAGCTTGCGTTTTTAATGCTTCATCCGATTGAAATTTTTGCTGAGTTAATAAACCAAGAGTGTCTTTCAATTTACGTTCGACCTCTTCTTTTTCAAGTTGACAATTTTTATACTTCTTGTACTTCTCAAGCTTAATCTCCTGATCATGAAGTGCACTTCTGCATCTATCTCGAATGTCATTTGACTCCTTAAGAGCATATTTGCATTCATTCAATTCATAAGTGAGTGATGTGTTTACTTTCTTTAATTGCTTTAAAATCTTTTTGTTTTCATCATGATCAAGTTTTAAATTTGCAATAAATTATCAACCACAACACGCTCATCTTCATATTCATCAGCATTTTGGTAAACCTATTCCTCATTATCACACATATCTGATGAATTAGGAATGACATTACTATCAACTATTTTCACCACATATGTGTCATTAATGGTTTCAGGTTGCTCAGAATGCTATTTTTTAGTGGCAAACACATTATAGTCATCATTGGATTGTACCTGTTCTAATGGCTCAACATCAAAGGTAGGTCCTGAATCTGCAGTTAAGACCTCCTGAATCTTTGCCATGTACATATAATGTGCTTCCAATTCCTGTTTATCTGACTCTTCATCAGTGTCATTTAGCCAATCACCCTGCTGTGCACTTAGCGGTATACCTTTCTCTTCTCGTTTGCACAACATTATCTTCTCCTTATGATAAGCATAATCTTTTGCCCGTTTTTGTTTCCTTCACTCCTTAGCAAAATGCCTAAACTCATTGCAATTGAAACACTGTATCCCAGTCTACTGCATTACTTGATTCCCTACAGTTTCCCTAGCCCCATCAACTGTCCTCTAATTCCCAAACTGTCAGTCTGATTGTCATTCTTGTGTCTTGGAGAAGTATTCACATTCTTGTTTCTGGTGTTTGATGAAGTTTCAAGGTTGTTGTTGGTAGGTTTGTAGATGTTTTTGATGTATTTTGCAATCAGTGCCAAGTTTTTCTGCATATCCTTATCTCTCTGAGCCTGTTCTGTATCACTATCTTTGTCCTCTTCGGATGCTGACTCATATGGAGGGGTGGTTGCTTTGGCTATCTCTTTGCCTCTGTTTCTAGTAGGAGCATGAGATCTGGTTGATAATGTATATCAAGATACTATTGAGTACCAGCAACAAGTGCGAGTGGGTTTGCATTCCTGGATAACTTTTTAGCCCGGAGTTCATTAACTTCATTCTGGTACTGTTTGAGAATGTCAAAGAGCTTGTGATATGATTCTTTGTCCAAGTCAGCAGTTTGCTTGATAACAGTCACAAATCTTGACCATTCTAGCTGAAGTTATTGAATAAACTTAACATTGACTTGCATAGTAGCAACTTTTAATTTATTTTAGACGATTTCGTTCATCATCTTGTAGAACATTGAATAGTATGACTCAATTGATTCCCCGTATCTTGAAGTAAACTTACCAAACTCTCAGAAAAGATTAGTCTTGACATCTTGTTTGTTAAGTGACTCACCCTGCTGCAACCTTTCAATGGCTATCCACATCTCCTTAGCAGTAGTACATGCATCAACTGTGGAATAATATCATCTCCAATTCCACTTAATATCATATGAATTGCTTCAGCTTCAGCTTCAGCGTAAACATGTTTTTTAGGGGTCGTGTTCTTGTATATTTCAATAATAGTGTGTTCAGGTCCTGCTTTTTCTGTTGCTATTGCTGGTTTAGCTGGAACGGTGGGGGGGGAATTTCAGCATTACATAGGACATCAATTATGCATTGCCTTAAGTTCTTTATTGTTAGGCTTAGTTTCAACATTATCTCAAGAAAGGTGACTGCCAATGACGCACTATCTTCTCATTGCTCAAGCATTGAGTGGACAGAATTCTAAAACTAGCTGCATGATGTCATTTGTGCACTTTGGATGTTGCTTGTTGTTGTTGGGATGTGGTGTAGTCATGATGAATGATTTATGTGTTATGAAGTGAAAATGATTTTGTAGGATCTTAAGTAGATAAAGCGATTGTTGTTGTGGATTGTTGTTGTTGAAATCGTTGTTGTAATTAAAGTACTTGTTGTGTTTTGATAAATGACTAACGGTGAAATAATGTTCACAAAGGACTAATAGTGAGAAGGTTTAAATGTTAAAGGGATTTAATCTAGACAAAATAAATGCTACTTTTGCTTTGAACTTTGCAAATGATTCTGAACCTTTCTTAAATGAACCCTTCTCTTATTAAACTTTGAACCCTTGGAAACAAAAAGAACCTTTCACATTTTCATATTTAGGTTACGTATGCATGCGATTTTTTTTGGGTCTTCTTCTTCGTTGGAACAACAAACGTAGGTTAGGTTTTTCGAAATCGTTTCGTAATGATTCAACACAAACGAAGCATGTTACGATGATGTACGAATGACCAGGGATGAAACTTGAGCAGTTTTATAGGGGGGCCGAGACAAAAATCATAATGTATATGTACCAAAAAGAAAGACAAGAAATACATGATAACTTACAAAATAGTTTAAGATTGGGAGAAGTTAACAAAGAGGGTTTTTAGTTGTTTCTTGTGCCTTAAAGAAACAAAAATGTAAAAAACATAATTGGTTTCCATATGACGTTTGGTTTCCAGTGACAGAATGTAATGTTTTGTTATATATCTACAATACATAGTACAAAATTGGTGGTTTGAAGAGCAAAAAAATTTTCAGGGGGGCCACAACCCCCTTGACCCTTAATATGTCCCGTCCTTGCGAATGATCGTGATTCTAATGAGTATAGTTATAAGACTTACGAATGATGAATAACGTTATCGTTTTCCCGCCAAACAGTAGCTTCTTCAACCTTTATAAACCCTAACCTGATAAACTGCGGTGAAAAGGCAAAGCAAACACCCTTAATATCTGTAAACCACGGTAACACAAACCCTGATACAATCCGCTAGGAGGAGTAGAAACATTCACCTGTTATAACCGCTGGGAGGAAGAATAACTTCAAACCTGTTGTCATACGTCCGCGGGTACTTCACGATAAACCGCGAGGATAAGTTTAAACCTGCAAACTGTGTCGATATTCCGCGGGTACTTTATGATAATCCGCGGGATTAAGTTTAAACCTGCAAACTGTGTCGATATTCCGCGGGCACTTTACGGATATTCCGCGAGACTTAAGTTTAAAACATGTCTTTCTTTAGTGGTATTTACACGAGATGAAGAGTAACAATTTCGTTATTTTTAGGTCGTGACGACGGCATCTATTTCTACTAATTATTATTTTTTTCGTAGCGTTTTCTTTTATAGTCTTATTTATATAGTTTTAAATCGTGGTTAGTTATCAAATCAACAATTAGCGTAAGCGGAGACCAAACGAATTAAAGTTTCATCAAGCAAGCAATATATTATTTTTACGAAAGTAATAATCAACTTTTTATATTTTATTTTTATTGGTTGCACAAAACGTTTACTGTTTGCCATGATTAAATACATTTAGGCTTCCCGGATATTGGGGAAGACACCAAAACTTTTCTACGCTTCAACAAATACCCACAATTGTACCCAATACCTAAAATTTACTAAATATCATCATATATATCAACACATGGCCGGATTTGATGAGAAAGACCAAGAAAAATATCACAAAAATCACCAACTAGCATTTGTACAACATAGGCTCATTAAAGCTAACCATGACTTGTTTCTTTTGACCAACTAGTCTTCCTCATTTCCCTCATCTTGTTTGTGATCCCTAATAGTGTTCTTGACTTAGTCATTGAAGTATATAACACTAGTACTAGCAAGAGATAAACCACAAGTCTTTTACTTACAAAAAAATCAACTCCTATCTTCCTTTTTCTCTTAATTCCACGTCACCCAAATTAATTAAGCATAAACATCATAAATTTTTAATTTAAACACATACAAGCATCACAATCATATCTAAGGCATACCATGAAAGTTTGAAGCTTGGTTTTAAGCATTCTTAAGGGCTTAATCTAGTTAGGGTATACTTGGAGGATTAGGGTTTTCAAGACTTTGGAAAACCTTGGGTAAATATCTAATCCACAGGTTTAGATATTCATTGTTTCACCAATATTTAATCACTATAAGGTTATCTATAAACCTTTCATGTCCTTACTTTTCATCATTTTTATGTGATTACATGTTCTTATATCTAAATCACCACTTAGGATATGTTTAAATGGTAAAAGAGGATTTTTCTTGTAAACCATTATCTTTATGGACTTGTATCACTTGTTATAGGGATATAAATATATGATCATGAACTTTATAAATGTAGGACAAGTATATAATAAGTATTGATAACTTGTGGGTATTATTAAGTTGGAAAAGTATAGAAAAATAATGTTATAAAAATGTGCACATCTAAAGATTTCAAAAAGGGGCTATTGGATTTTCGTATTTTTAGACAGTAGGTTTAAACCTTAGAAAGAAGTTACACCTCTTGACGATTCCAAAATGATAGATACTCGAAAAAATCCGATTTTATACGAAAAAGAAATAAATACGAGATTCAGTTTACGTTAAAATATATATTTTATAAATTTTTTTATTAAAACTTACTTATTTCACCAAGAAACTTATATTTTTAAAAACATCTTAAGATGTTAAACTTTTAAATACGAGAACGTTACTCGAAAGAAATCGCTAAAAAACGAAGTTAAAACGATATAAATATCAATAAGTTACGACATTTCGATAACTAAAGCTATTAAGAAATCTCTATTAATCAGAAAAACTCAAATTTTTAGAGAAATGTGTTTATTGATAATAAATCGTTATAATACGTAAGGCGTGGTAGTAAGTAACGAAAAGAAACGGACTAAAAGTCTGAGTATAGTTAGCCCTTTTGTTTACATATGTTGTTACTTACAAACGTTTTTTACTTTATTTAATATGATTTCACTAAAAACTAATAAGATAGGATATAAGATATATAGATTGATATATGTGGCTATAGTTCAAAGTATATATTACTAGGGAGTTTCATAAGAGGCCTCTTGGGTGGCGTATCGACGATTGTTGTTCGGATTTACGATTTAATGTGTCTGTCCTCATACGTCACTACATGATCTTTAAATTTTGCGTAGCACCCCGACATGATATAGTACGATGAGCTATACGACCTATATATAATCAAAGTGTTTTGTACTTTTACTGACACTATATTGGGATTAGGTTGCTTCGGTTCCTTCGTTGACACATTTTTCTATTGGGGAATACTTGTTGTATTACCATTCACACGATGTGAGTTCATAGCCCCCTTTTTACTAACGTGTTTGTTTTACAAAGTTTCGGGTGAATTACTTTGCTTGTTTTTCTTTTAGACACAATTGTTTTTACATAGTGTTTACAAGGTGTTATGTATGCCATATAATGCTGTAATATTATTGCTAAGTTACTTATTATGTGAGCAGTCCCTATTTATCATGAACCGTTAATTGCTTTTGTAGTAAGGCGATATGTTGTGGTATAGATCTACGGGACTGACAATCCACCATCACTTTACTTGGTGTCATAGTCTGATCGGGTGCATGTACTTTGAGAAGGTGTTAGAATTGTGGCTAGCATTCCTATATTTGTTGGGGCAAAAATCTAGTTAAAGCTTCGGTGTCATGAGCTTAGTGCAATAATATACATTTTGGACTTCTGAATGTGTTTCAGAGTCTACTATTACTTCGATCTTGTGGTCCACCCTCTTTTAACGATAAACCTTTGATTTCACTTAACTTTGTGTTGACTTTTAGCATGGAATTTCCAGGTCCCTAAGGCATGAAGATTGGAAAGAGGGGGATGCGTGGCGGATATCAATGAGATGGTATTCTGTGTTTTATGTAAAGTCTATGAAACTTTTTTATCTTTAAAAACTATAAGTCATCTTTTGGGGGGGTTTTATGAAGCTTAGCTTTTGTTAAATTAACATATGTACTTGGAAATGGTTTATGACTTTTAAAACATTTGGGACCTAATGTATAAACTCCTGATATTTTGCTTTGGCATCGAATGAAAGGAACTCTTGTCTTAAAACCGTCCATTTATGTCGTTTCCTTAATAATCTTGATTGTCTGTTAACTTTTGACGTAGCACCATTTTTACATTCAGCTGCTACTCTGATTTTGGGGGTGTTCAGATGGTACCAGAGCCAAGGTTATAGGGAACTGAGGTCATTTAAAACCTGTCTATAGACCACAAAGTTTAAAGGTTTTCTTTTCTTTCTCATTTTTACATATACAGAATCCTTAATCAGCTATAGTTCATCCCACGCGCGCTTATTCCCTGATCCTTATTACTTTTCCGATTGTCATTATTGCATTATAATTATCTTAATATAAATTTACTTGGTTTAAATTTGATCTCTTACGTCTATCTTTTGACATATCACATATCTATTTTCGATCGATCAATTTATAAATATACGACTATCCTTTGATTAATTTATGATATTTATATCATTCTCATTTATTTACCATTTGTGCATGACTCTGCATTACCTTTACAAATTTCTCAACAAATTGTGTACTTGTGTTGCCAGAATCATGCCGCCCTAGGAGATTTAGAAGAAATTTTTTAGGAATGATGTGGAAGAGGCGTTGTGGCCAAAACCATTGGAAACACTATATAAGGCTAGAGCTACTCATACAATACTTGGGGGATCCGGAATCAACAAAGAATTGGAGGAACAAAAAATGTTGTACTGAGACGCATGGATGTTGTTATTAAGACATTTATGAATGGCAAGCCTCACTCTTTCAAGGGGTACTGAGGTGTTAGTCGGATGAAATGTTGGTTCAAAATAAGATGGAGCATGGAGGTTTGAGATTTGCAAATGTGCTGAAGATGACTAAGTGAAGTTTGTATGTGCACGTTTGAGGGTCGTGTCTCTAATTGGTATTAAAGGTAGTTAGAACGATATGTTTTAGATTTGGACTTGCTAATGCTAATCAAGATCCCTTGGAGCAACGTTGGAAAGTAAACAAACTAAGATGACCACTGAATACTGCCCTGCACGGAAATTCAAAGGATGGAACAGTACTCATGACCTCTGACTCTGAAAGGAGATGACATCGAGGCATACAACAATCGTTTCCATGAGCTGGCCTTGATGTGTCCTGAATTGGTGCCCACTAAAAAGAAGAATATTGAGAAGTATGTTTGTGGTTTTCCTGAAGATATCAAGGAAAATCACTTTTCAAAACTGCAAATCTGTATGAGGCAATCAACATGGGTGGCCCGTGAACTGGTCGAGCAATCAGTTTCTGGGTAGGGCTGCTAAGTATTGGGGAAGCAATAAAAGGAAATGGGAAGACTAACCAGAGATACAACAACAACAATACCCATAACTTCAACAATAACCTCATCAAAATCAATAACCCACAACAACAACAATAAATGCAACCGAAACAACAAGCATCACCAGCAACAAAACAGATCCAGAAACTGTCACGGGTTATGAGACAGCCTCCAGATGGTGGAGGAAGATTATGCTGGAATTTACAAAATGCAACCGTGTGTCAACTTACATCATCGTGGACGTTGTCCTCAAAAGTGCCAGAGATGTCTAAAGATTAGGTCACATGGAGAAGGTTTGTAGAGTTAGGCTCAGGGTGCCAGGTAATGACTTCCTGCAGAACGTGGAACATGTCTTGGGTGTAAGAGTGTGGTGTTAAGGGACATATTCAAGGAAATTGTCCGAAAGCAGGGTACTTGCAGAATGATGGATGTCGTAGGAGAGGCTTACGTACGTGGTTGAAATTCCACAGCCAGAATCCGGATGTGGTCAAGGGTTCGTTTCTTCTTAATGATCACTACGCTTGTTTTCTCTTTGATTGGGTGCTGATGATGTGTTTTGTATCTTCTGTGTTTACACATTTTATTAATAATTTCTCCTGCCACTCTAAACTCTAGCTACGAAGTAGAGTTAGCAAGACGGAAAAAGTCGTTAGCACCATATACCTTTTACGTAGTTGCACCTTGAGTTTGGTAGCGTAAATCACGTGTTAAAAATGACTTCTACCATCCCGGCTAGGTAGTTTTGATGTATCTTTGAATGGATTGGTTGCATTACTCACTCGACGCTCTCATCGTTTAGTTCATGAGAAGATTGTCCGTTATTCCTCTTTACCGAATGGCAAGCCAAGATTCTTGAGTTCAAGGCCGATGAGCCGGAATGGTTCTTGTTTCACTTGCATGTATAGGTGATTGAGAAAAGCTTGATGACATACGTGGTTGTCGATGACTTCCTTGAATGGTATTTCCAGACGATAGTTAGGTTTTACTAATTGTGCGATGGAGAGATAGAATTTCGCATATGATTAATTCCAGGCGCATCGCCAGTTGTTAGATCTCCATTCCGGTTAGCCCCTTCAGAAATGTTTGAATTGTCGAACCAGCTTAAAGAACTTCAAGAGAAGGGTTTTATTCGACCAAGTCACTCACCATGGGGAGAACCCGTGCTCTTTGTCAAGAAGAAGACGGCTATGAGAATTATATTGACTACAGGATATCTAAACAAGTTGACTTTAAAGAAACACTGTTACCCTCATCCCCAGAATTGATGAATTGTTTTGATCATTACAAGGTGCATTGTTGTGTCTCCAAGGTCGATCTTCGTTCGGGATATTCACCGTTAAGAGTTCGAGATGAAGAAGTATACGGAAGGACACGCATTTAGAACACGTTATATGGAACTTTGAGTTCAATAGTCATGCCCATTTTGGACTGACAAAACGCGCCAAGCAAATTTAGGGACTTAATGAAACGTCGTATGCAAGCTATATTTGACATAATTCGTGATTGTGATCATTAACGACATCTTAATCTACGAAAAGTCAGAAGAAGCGCATGAAGTCCACATGAAGACGATTTAAGACTTACTAAAGAAGGAGGAAGTGTACGCCAAATTTTCAAAGTGAAACGATTTTGGATTTACAAGATGTTCAGTTCCTAGGACATGTGGTCAATCGTAGACGGTATCCAGTGGATCCTAGCCAAGGTTGAGTCTGTCAAGAATGGATGACTCTGAATCGTCACTGAATCGTTCATTTTTAGATTGGCGGGTTCACATACCGAGGAGTATTTATTGAGAATTTCTCCAAGATCGTCAAGGCCTTTACCCTGTTAACTCAAAAGAATAAGGGCTTAATGTGTGGGCGGCGATAAGCAAAGATGATGCTTTCCAAATTTTGAAGGAGAATAACTATGCAATGCTCCTGTGTTAGCTCTCCCTGATGGACCCCGCGACTTTGTGTCTAATTGTTGATGAATCAAAACAAGGTTTTGGGAGCTTGCTGTCGCAGAGGGGCAAAGTGATAGCATATGCTGTCAAGACAGTTGAAGAATCTATAGAGAAAAATTATACCACCCTTTTTGACCTGGAATTGGGTGCATGGTCTTCACTCTTAAAATCTTAGAGACATTATCTTTTCTGGCATGAGGATAAAGTGTTATCTACATGGACATCAAAGTGTCTCCAAGTTGATATTTGACCAGAAAGATTTTAAATATTGCGACAAAGGCGGTAGGAATTGAGCTACTCTGTGACTTTACGAATGTGGTGTGGAGATCAAATACACCGGGCAAGGCGATTCGTTACATAGTTCCTCAAGTGGCAGACTGCTTGAGCAGAAAGAAAGACTCAAGCCAAGACGTGTACGTGCCTATGAGTATTACTTATTCATTCTGGAACTTAAGGACTAAGATTTTGGAAGCGCAGTGCGAACGCTTCATCCATGGTCTCAAAGCCCCAACTGGGAATGGCTCTAAGAGAATTACGATAAGACACTTTAGACAACGAGATGATGCGTGAAATTTACTTCTTTGATTTATCTGGATTTCAATCAGTTGCGTCGGGGTTAGGAAATGTTCATGGAAGGAAGCTCATACTTCTAGATTCAGTACATCAGGGGTGCGATAGTTGTACTATGATTTATGTGACTTGTATGGTGGCTGGTATGAAGAAGAGACATTGCTGAGTACAGTTAGGAGACAGATGTCTTACGTGTCTATGATTAAAGCCGACATCAAGACAACCCTCAGGATTTTCTTCAGTAACCAGAAATTCCTGAGTGGAAAATGGAAGGAAAAGAATAACAATGGGACTTTGTTACAAAGTTGCCTAAAAAGTTATCGATTGTTGTGCATGTTTACGATTTGGGTCGTACTTCGTTGGGGATTAGATTGGATCCAAGTCGGCTCACTTCTTACTTTTGTTGAAGACTTCTAAGACGGAAGAATTTAGAAGGATTTATACCAATGATGATCTGTTAGCGAGACATGGTGTGCCGGTGTCAATCATTTCAGACCGTGATGGTCGATTCACGTCACACTTATGGAAAGCTTTTCAAGAAGCGTTGGGTACGAGATAGTAAATGAGTATGGCTTAACACCCTAGACCTGAAGTCTAGACGTGTGCGTACTATTTAGGACGATGGTAGTGATGATGCTTTAGAGCTTTGTGTTATGGCTTTTGGTGGGCAGTTGGGATAACTCATCTTCAATTGATTGAGTTTTCCTATAATAACAGTTACCACACAAGCAATAACTGTACGCACCATTCGAAGGCTCTGTACGGGCGGAAATGTAGATCCCCTGTGATATGGACTGAAGTTGGAGAAAGTCAGCTTATTGGACCAGAAATTTTGCAAGAAACGACTGAAAAGATGTTCTAATTTAATGGAAATAGATTGTAAAACGGCAAGAAGTCGACTAGAAAAGCTATGCTGATAAGTGCGGTAAACCTCTTGAATTCCAAGTTGGAGACCGTATCTAGTGATACTAAAGGTATCTCCATGGACGGGAGTAAGTGGGTACGATTTGGTATGAAAGGAAAGCTAGCACACGATATGTCGTGGACATTTGAAATTGTAAGCAGTGTTAGACCGTGGCATATCGGCTAAAGTACCCCTAGGAGCTAATAGCTGTGTTCACGACACGTTTCATGTGTACGAACCTCAAGATATACTGTGCTGAGCCAGGATGTAAGGTGCCTTTGGGATGATGATCTGAGATTGATGAAAATCTTCTCGTTTTGTTGATGAACCTATTGAGATCGTGGAACGCGTCGATGTGAAAAAGCTAAAACAGAGAAGAATTCCATTGGTCAAAGTTCGATTCGGAAAACTCTCGGCATGGAGTGAGTTTTACTTGGGAACTGAAGACAATTCCGGAAGAAATATCCGAATCTTTTCTCTGAACCCGTCCCTTCTTCAGGTGTTGCAACCTGAGCCTTGAGGACAAGCTCTTATAATCGGAGAGGACTGGTAAATTTCCGTATTTCATGTCATTTACGACGTCATCTTTTGTTTTATTATAATTTTTTTCGTAGCGTTTACTTTTAATTTATTATATAGTTAAATCGGTAAGTTAAAAATCAACAATTAGAGTTAAGCGGAAACCAAAAGTATTAAAGTTTTCGTCTAGCAACATATATTATTTTTCGAAAGTAATAATCGAATTTTTATAATTTTATTTTTATGGTTGCTGTTAAATCGTTTAACGTTCGCAATTATTAAATTCATTTGACATACCCGGATAGCACCAATACTTTTCTACGCTTCAACAAATAACACAATTGTACCAATACCTAAAATTTACTAAATATCATCTATATATCAACACTTGGCCTGGATTTGATGAGAAAGGACCAAAAAAAATATCACAAAAATCATACAACTAGCATTTGTACAACATAGGCCTCATAAAGTTAACCATGTATCCTTGTTTCTTTTGACCTACTAGTTTCTCATTTCCTAATCTTGTTTTGTGATTCCTAATAGTGTTTTTTGACTTCATTCACTTAAAGTATATTAACTACTAGTACTAGAAGAGTTACACACAAGTCTTTTTATACAAAAAAATCAATCCCTATCTTCCTTTTTCTATTCATATCCCCACAGCTCCCAAATTCAATTAGCATGAACATCCATAAAATTTTTATTTAAAGAACAATACAAGCATCACACATCAATCCTAAGGCATTACCATGAAGATTTGAAGCTTGATTAGCATTTCTTAAGGCTTATCTAATTGGGTTTCTTTGGAGGATTAGGATTAGGGTTTTCAAGACTTGAAAACCTTGGGTAAATATCTAAACAAGGGTTTAGATATTATTGTTCACCATATTACATCACCATAAGTTATCTATAAACTTCATGTCTTTATTTTATCATTTTTTGTAGTTTACCATGTTCTTTATAACTAAAATCACCACTTACGGATATGTTTAATTGTTAAAAGTGGATTGTATTATTGTAAAACATTATTTTATGAAGCTTGTAACATGTTTATATGGATATAAATATGTCATGGAAAAACTTTATAAAATTGCTAGAAATAGTATTACAATAAGTATTGGATAACTTGTGGCATTTATTAAGTTGAAAAGTATGAAAAACAAGTTATAAAAATAAGTACACCTAAAGATTTCAAAAGGGGCTGTTGGATTTCGTATTTAGACAGTAGGTTTAACACCTTAGAAAGATAGTACACCTCATGACGATTCCAAAATGATAAGGAAACTCGAAAAAACCGATTTTTATAACGGGAAAAAGATAACGACGATTTTTCAAGGTTTAGTTAAATATATACTTTTATAAATATATTTTTTTAAAATTACTATTCACCACAGTAAATTATATTTATAAAAACAATTATTAATATGTTCAAACTTTTAAATACGAGAACGTACACGAAAGAATCGCTAAAACGGAGTTTTTAAAACGAATTAGTTAACGAATTTTACGATAACTAAATCTATATTAAAATAAAATATATAACTGTATATTGAACATTAAAATACTATTCATCAGAAAAGAAAAAACTCAAATTTTGAAAATACTTATATTTTGATTAACTCGTCTTTATACGAAGGCCCTAATCATCTTTCAACCTTCAACATTCTTAATTTGGTACGTGGACGTAAGACAGTACACGAAAGATGAATTACGAACTAAACGAGAAAGTTACGCCAGTTGTTTACTAAAGTATACTTTCAACGGTTTACTTTTATAATATGATTTCACTAAAACAATTAGATGGGATATTGACTATATAGAATATCATATGTGGTATTAGTTAATCAAAGTACTATATTACTAGGGAGTTTCATAATGAGGCCTCTTCGGGGTAGCGTACCGACGAGTTGTTGGATTTACGATTTAAGTGTCCTAGCTCCTCATACGTCATACTGACCTCTTATATTATGATTGCTCACGAACGATAGTTGATGAGCTATACGGAACTATAAATAATCATACGTGTTTAGTACTTATACGACCTATATTGGATTAGGTTGCCTTCGGATTACTTCGTGATGCATTTTCTTCTATTGTGAATTACTTGTTGCTTACCTTTCACTCAGAGGGGTGAGTTTCATAAGCCCCCTTTTTACTACGTGATTGTTTTACAAAATTACGGGTGGTGAATTAACTCATTAGCTTGGTTTTTTACTATTGGAACAATGTGGTTTTTTCAAAGTGTTTACCAAAGTGTATGCTATCCAGTTTACTGGTGTGAATATTATTGCTATGTTTACTTATTGCCGCTGAAGGTGTCCCTATTTAATCATGAACCGTTAAATTGCTATTTGTTGTAAGCGGCGAATGTTGTGGATGAATCTTATCGGACTGACAATCTCCACCTTACTTGGGACACTAAGTCATGATAGGGTGCATTTACATTAAGATGGTGTTAGGTGTTGGCAAGCACATCTATATTCTAGATTGGGGCTCATATCTTGTTAAGGCTTCTTCGGGGTCATGAGCTTGTGCAATAATAAAGTTTTGGACTTCTGATGTGTTTCAGTGTATACTATTACTTCGATCTTGTGTGATCCACCCTTTTTTATCGATAAACCTATGATTTACAACTCAACCTTTGTTTGGACTTTTAGACATCTAATTTCGGTCCTAAGGTCTATGACAGATTGGAGGGGAGATGTGGCGGATATCTATGAGAACGGATTCTGTGTTTTATCTAAAGTCTATGCACTTTTATTATCTTTAAAAACTTAAGTCATTTTTGGTATTATGAAGTTTGGTTTAAATTAAATTTGTACTTGAATGTTTTATGACTTTTTAAAACATCTGGGACATAATGTATAAAATCTGATATTTTGCTATGGCCATCGAATGAAGATCTTGTCTTAAACAGTCCTTTTTATGGTCGGTTCTATTCTTGATTGTTGTGCTTTGTACGTAGCCACCCCATTGTTACCATTCCGCTGCTACCTGATTTTGGGGGTGTTACATGAAGAATGAAAACAAACCCAAAAAATAAGTTTCGGAATAGGCCCCTTTTGCAAGTGCTAAGCCACGAAAAAAATTTAGCAAATAAGGTAGAAACAGATTCTAATGAAAGTTTTGAAGCTAGTTGTTTTCGAATGAGAAGGATTAAAAACTATAAAGTTTTGAAGCTACATTTATCTAAAAAGCAGTTTTAAAACCTAAAAAAACTTCTAACTACTTTTTAAATATGCTAGATGTTGTTTTGAAATAAGAAGATTGGTGCTTTTTAAACTTAATAAATAAAAATAGAAATAAGCCGAATGAAAAATAAGTCTTTTAAGCCGAACCAATAAGCTCAATAAAACCACAACGAAACCACTAAACCCACTCGAGGCGAGTGATACCAAATGTAGGACCAATACTTTCACTTCACCATGATTACTAGTACACGAAATACATAAGAAATAGTAGGAAGAAGATGAGAAAAAAATAAAAGAGATGTTAGAGAGACAAAGAAATAAGAAAGAAAAAGAGAGGAGGATTATGTCCTAAGATGTGTGTGAAACAAAATGAAACAACCAACCTCCCTAGAAAGCTAGGGAGGTGTATAAATTATTGGTGGGACGGGGGCCTAGATGCAGAGTGATCCTTGGGTCGGGCTGCGGTGGTAGTAGTGGTTGTGGGTTAGCAACGCCGAGGGCCGCGCGGTGTCGTGGACGCAATAAAGATATGTGAGTGCGAGACATTCTGCCGATAGCCGTCTGAGTTCGCGGGCGGGTGACACCATCTGGGTGGCAAGCTCTCGATGTACGGTGGACGAGTCATGTGACTTCGGACTACAGATAAGACACATGCCAACAATCAAGTGATATGACCGATATAAACTGAGATGACTGGCTAAGTGATATTCGATAGAGTGCGGAAGGTTGGTGTGCGTCTCATGACAGTACTAGACTGAGGGAAACACACAACAAGAATTATGTCATAAGATGCGTGTGAAACAAAATGAAACAACCAACCTCCCTAGAAAGCTAGGGAGGTGTATAAATATTTGGACGCCTAATGGGCTTGTCCTTGGGTCGGGCTCGGGATTTGGTTGGGTTAAAACCCGCAACGTATACAAGATTAGATTAATATAACTAGCCCGTTTACCCTTCTAGCCTATTACAACGTAAATAAATAAATGACCAAGATTTATTGATGACTTGATATTTTGAGGCTAACAAAATTAATAAGATGAAGTCTAAATATACGCAACATACTTTTTAAAAAAGAATGAAATACGTAACCTACTAAATATATTACTAGAATCGCTAAATAACTTTCAAATTTTGAACGATATACGTAATATGACCGGGTATTGACCGAAATTTGACCTGTTTGACCGGTTACCATTTCCAAAAGTTACAGAAACGGTCCCTGTGATTTGTGTTGGACTTTCATTGTTAGTCTCTTAACTTTTTTTTTCACTTAAATTTTTTTAGCTTAATTTTTTTATAATTTTTTTTCACTTAATTAAAAAAAAATTTCGTTCTTATTTTCAAATGTTGACATTTGCTTAATTTTTTTTAACGCAACTTAATTTTTTTTCGTTCTTAATTTTTTTATTACACTTTTTTTTTTGGAATTCTAAATGTTGCGTTAAACTTTTTCATAAATAACACCCTCATGTGTAATAAAAAAAGTGTAATAAAAAAAGTAATAAGTGTAATTAAAAAAGTGTAATATTTTTTTTTTGTTCTTAATTTTCAAATGTTGAACTTAAATTTTTTTCTAAATTTTTTTCACTTAATATTTAAAAAAAATTGCGTTAAATTTTTTCACAACTAACACCCTCATGTGTAATAAAAAAGCGTAATAAAAAAATTGAAATAAGTGTAATAAAAAAATATTACACTTTTTTTATTACACTTATTACATTTTTTATTACACTTTTTAATTACACATAAGGGTGTTAGTTGTGAAAAAGTTTAACGCAACATTTAGAAATTTTTCAAAAAAAAAAAGGCGTAAAAAGTGTAATAAAAAAAGTAAGAACGAAAAAAAATTAAGTTGCGTTAAAAAAAATTAAGCAAATGTCAACATTTGAAAATTAAGAACGAAAGAAAAAAAATTAAAAATTAAGTGAAAAAAAAATTTAAAAAATTTAAAGTGAAAAAAAGGGACTAACAGTGAAAGTCTAACACAAATCACAAGGATCATTTCTGTAACTTTTGGAAATGGTAACCGATCAAACAGGTCAAATTTCGGTCAATACCCGGTCATATTACGTATATCATTCAAATTTTGAAAGTTATTTAGCGATTCTAGTAATATATTTAGTATGTTACGTATTTTGTTCATTTTGAAAAAATATATTGCGTATATTTAGACTTCACCCAAATTAATAATATTACGAAAAAGAATTTTTACTTAAATGTGTTTACTCAAATGCAAAGGCAACTTCACTTTTCTCATTCTTGTTAATTTTGTCCAAATGCTTTTATTAGTACGTTTATATTATAACGTTGATATAGTTTTACTATTTTAACATACATTTTTTATGTGTTGAATGATCGCATATAATTAAATAAATTTTGAAGCATATGGTATGGTTTGAGGCACTTTCATACCCTAATATCTTTTGTTATCCAAAAACTTACTTATGTTGTATGCATAAACGATGTACGGGAAAATGAGCTATGAATCTTTTACTTAGTAAAGAAAAACGAAAAATGAGAACTTTTGTATTTCAAAAAAAAGAATCTTTTCTTATTAGGTATGATGTTTCAAAAATTTTATTATTTTTGAATATATGTTTAATTAAAAATCTTAAATACTTCTAAAATTGTCATTATTTTGGTGGAGAAATCTGATAAAGAAAAAAAACACATAAAAATATATATGTCAAATTTATAAAAACAAAAACTTGAAAAAAAGAGAAGGTAATTAATAAAACTTAGTGGTTTAATTTTAAATAAATTGTATAGAGTTAAGTGTAAATTTATAAATTTACAAATTTTATTATGACTTAAAAAAAAACAAATAACCCCTTAAACTTTCATAACTTATAAAACAGAAAAAATGAAAATTATAAATATATTTAAAAAACATAATGTACAAGCCCCGTGCGTGCACGGTGATTAAAACTAGTATAAATAAAGAGAATAAACCATTAAATCTATGATTTATATATAAAAAAATAGTTGGTTTAATTATTCATACTAAAGATTGCTACTGAAAATTAGGTGGTAATAAGATGCAAATGACGAGGAAGTGAAGTGT
>BQNB010022771.1:42500-56434 GCA_026074375.1 Tanacetum coccineum | reverse complement strand
CGCTTAACTGATTTGAAAGGTGTTCTTGTAAGTTTGGCTTCAACACAAGTTTCACATTTATATTTAGAATCAATATGGCAGATTGGTATTCCATTGAGCTTAATCATACCATGCATTGCATAACCCCTGCCATCATACATTTGATTCTTAGACAAAACAAACTTATCAGACTCAAAAACTAGACGAAAACCAAACTTGTTTAAAAGCCAACCGGACACAAGATTCTTGCGAATCTCCGGAACATACAAGACATTAGTCAACTTGAGCTCTTTCTCGGATGTCATCTTCAAAATAACATCTCCTTCACCCTTGATATCAGCAGTTGCAGAGTTGCCCATATACAGCTTCTGTCCATTGTCAACCGCTCTGAAAGAGTGAAACATACTCTTATCAGCACACACATGACGAGTTGCCCCAGTATCAATCCACCAACCACTGTTGTTAGTACCTACCAGGTTAACCTCAGAGATCATGGCACACACATCAGACACCATCGCAATCATGTCCACATTCTCATCCACCATATTCGCCTGACGTGGATTCACCCGCTTCGGCATCTTGCAATTAGCAGCACGGTGACCTGGTTGGTCACAGTTGTAGCAAGTCCCCTGGAACTTCTGTTTCACAATCCCAGCTTTAGGAGCAAGGTACTCAGACTTCCCTTTGCCCTTCTTGTCATTCTTCT
Organism: Tanacetum coccineum; assembly: GCA_026074375.1. Taxonomy (NCBI): domain Eukaryota; kingdom Viridiplantae; phylum Streptophyta; class Magnoliopsida; order Asterales; family Asteraceae; genus Tanacetum; species Tanacetum coccineum. Next base: position 55,749 of record BQNB010022771.1, on the reverse strand, counting down.
TTTTGTCTTTGCCTTTTCCCTTAGAATTGGACCTTGAAGATGACCCAGCATGTTCAACCATATTAGCCTTGGCAGAATCAGGTGCATAAGTGTCTTTCTGAGCCAACTTGTTGTCCTCTTCAATACGTAGACGAACAACCAAGTCTTCAACACTCATCTCCTTTCGCTTATGCTTCAAGTAGTTTTTGAATTCTACCCAGCTTGGAGGTAACTTTTCAATTATAGCAGCCACTTGAAAAGTTTCACTCAAAGTCATTCCCTCAGCATGGATGTCGTGTAGCAGAACATGAAGGTCTTGAACCTGACTTATCACGTTCTTTGAATCAACCATCTTGTAATACAAAAACCGAGCTACCACAAATTTCTTTGTACAAGCATCCTCTGTTTTGTACTTGCGTTCCAATGACTCCCATAATTCTTTGGCACTCGTGGTCTTGTAGTATACGTTATACAAAGGATATATCAAACCATTCAGAACATAGTTGTGACACAAAAAATCTCAATGTTTCCATGCTTCCACAGCTTGTGCATTAGAGGATTGACCTTCGGCAGGAGGTTCAACCTGAGGCACAGTTTCTTTTAAGAACCGTGCAAGACCAAAGGTGGTGAGATAAAAGAACATCTTCTGTTGCCACCTTTTAAACTTCTGACCATTGAACTTTTCTGGTTTCTCTGCATGATTAGCCACTGTGTTGGTAGCCGGCGCACCGGTTGGGATCACAACAGTAGTCGCATGAGGAGGAGTTTGAGTGTTAGTCATCCTGAAAACACGCAAAAACAGTTAAACAACTGTTATAAATCGGTATCTGCTTGTACCAGATCTGCTTCAAAGAAACTCAATCTTGGTTTCAATGAATCAACAAATCAGTTTAATAGAAACTCAATCTTGGTTTCAATATAAACTGATTAGAAAACTACTTTAAAACGTTATAGATCTGTAAATTAAAATCTGTTTAATTAAAACTGATTTCCAAAGAAACTCAATCTTGGTTTCGAAAGGAAAACAGTTTATATATATAAAATCTGATTAATAAAAGCGGTTTTTAATTCGGTTAAACCGAATCTGTTTTAAGATTGTAGGGAAACATGTACACTTTTTATTATAACAAAATCAGATTATAATTAACAAATAATTAACAGAAATAAATAACAGAAAATATAACAGACAGAATGGGGTAGAAGCAGAAGACAGACACTATGAATGATAAATAAATAAATCAGTAAAAGGTCATGGAACGAGGCACGTGTTGGACACGCTTCCCTTAAAACAGATTCGCCGTCTGTTTCCCAGGGTACAACGTTCAAAGCTGTTGTACAGCCGGACCTGACATACTTGCCTGAAAAATCACGGAAACTTGAGTGCTTCTGATCGAAAAGATTGCAGGAAAACTTATTAATGGAGTTATTCTCTCTTGTGTGTTTTAAACTGAATGAATTCGAGTTCAATTTATAACCAATTCATGTCTTGGTCACCAAGACTGAATATTTGCTCCAAAATTAAACTGATATGCAAATCTTTTATTCCTAAAACACGATTTGCATATAATATATACACATACAATATTCTGTTAAGACTTCGTCATAAAGTCTAAATCTATTCCTAAAATAGATATACACAGAATATTCTGGAAAAAGAATATCAGATTTTATGTTTCTTGTGCCTCACTTTGAGACACGATATCTCATTCATATTATTAACCTATTTTTTCAACAAAGATAAACTACTAAATAGTTAGTGACAAACATGGGATCCACTATTTCTTAAAACAAGGACAATATAATTTTCGGTGATACCGTTATTCATTTCGTTACTTGCGTAAATCGTGATTTACTTATAACATGAGCTTTTGCATGCAAGACTTGGAAATTAAATCAAATGGGAAGCACTAGCCAAATAAAATGAATAAAATTCACTTTGGTCCCCTCCCCATGCATGCATGCTTCCAAACCAACATCACATGCACCCTTGGTGAACAAGTTTGAATTCAAATAAAATAAAAACAAGCCTTAATCACATGTTTTGTGCCAACTTGAATTTGATTGGAGGATCAAATTAGTCCCCCTCCCCCTCCTTGTCTCTTGTCCACGGCACACACACACACTTTTAGTGTGTAAAGTAAACTTGTGTTACATAAATTTTGTTGCTTCTATTATTTCATTCATAACACACACACACTCTTGTATTTTTAGCTTTCTTTTTATCTTTTGCTCTCCCCCTTCTCTTAAAACCCACGGCCAAACCACCCTTTATAGGGTTCTCATTTTCTTTAATTCTTTTCAAGATCCAAGTGTTCTAAGTTCATTTCTAAAGGTTTCTAAGGTAGATCCAAGTATTGGTTGGTTGATTTTCAAGGGTTTCTCAAGATTATAAAATTAGGGTTTCTAATTTTATAAGTGGGTTTTATAGATCTAGTGATCTTGGGTATAGATCTTGTGATTCTCTACTTGTTTCTTCATTCTTGTAAGCATTCTTGACCCATCTCTTGTTTCATCTCCTTTATTCTTATGAATATTGTTCAAGTTTAAGAGTCCATGAGTTTGTGTTACTTTTCTAAAAAGAAATGATAAAATATCTTGACAACTTTTATAAAAATGGAAGTATTATGTTTGTTGTTTTGTAAGTTATGGTAAGATGAGTTGAAAAGTGTGTGTAACAATAGAAATGAAGGGATTAGGTTAGATTAAGTATGGTTTTGTTGGTTGGTTTAGCCGGACTAGTGGGGGGCCTATCTGGAGACATATTGAAAACCATGCTTTTCGAACCAAATGCAACGCCCGTCTTCCAAATAAAAAGAAAAAAGGGGAAGAAAGATGGAGTGCAGCTTGTAGAGCACATGATCGGGATTAGGCTAGAATAAGCACTATTGTGGCGTTTGGATGGATTTTTGAGAGTATTTATGAAAAGACATGTTGCTGATCCGAATTAGTTTTGAGGTTTTGAGCAACCTAAAAATGTCTTCATTAGGCGTAAAAGTAGTTTTTGAAGAGCTTGTTTTGAATAGATAGTTTTTCACATATCGCACTTTAAAATCGGACATAAAACGGCCAAGTTATAGCCAAATGAAACTTGAAACATTTTTCGGCAAAACCAAATGAATAATGTGCTGATGTGAATAGTAAAAGGGGTTTTCGAACGCTTTCGGATATTTTTGAACTTTCTAAACTCTAGCAAAACATATAGTAACACATATATATAGGTTAACATCATTTGAAGACGTCATTAACATATTTTACGTGTGTTATCCTTCACATTTATAGAGTACTATATATTTATAGTATATATTACCTATATATATATATATATATATATTTATATATATATATATTAGATTTTTATTATATACTTGAGACTATTCATTTGCCATATTTGCCCTTGCCCTTCATTTCATCGTTTCGGTTATGCCTTGCATGGTTCATATAAATTATATAATCTTTTTGCTTGTGCAGATTCATGGCAGCTTTAACTATTGTGCTATTTCTTCTATTCTGTCGGATGAGTGTGTAGATCACATGCCCTCTCCAGAGTTATTCTTTTTGGTGATATTCCTATTGATATTCCTTCTACTTCTTGTGATTTGACCTCTATGAGGACTTTACTATTGCCCCTGTTATTGCATCTGCCGCTCCTGTGGTTGAGACAACTCTCGTCACTTCACCCACTGGATTCTGTGGCTTGGTTCCCTATTCGGGTTCCGATTCTGATTCACCAGATGAGATGTCTTCACCAGAGCCATTTTCAATGCTACCGCTATTTCACCTTTCTTATGCACCGATTCTTCGAGGCTCTTTGATTATTTTGATGGGATCCACCATACGCAAGGACCCTTATGTTCTACCGTTGCTCGTTAGAGGAACAGATAACAACACGTCCTCATATCATCTGTGTTTCTAATTGTTCCTGTACTGCCATGCCTAAGATTAGTCAACGGTCAGCGATTTTTATCCGATCACCCGGGGAGCTATTCCTTACCGCACCCATTAATGGCCAAGTAGAGTGTTTTTGACTGCGTGGAAGAGAGTTGACATTTAACAGCTGGCAGATTAGCCTAGAGGTATGCATACCTCGTTTCTTCAGACCATATCACCCTTTTTTCTTCTAGTTTATCTTCGGATTTTCTTCGCCAGTTCATTTCTTCTGAGTTTGCAGGCACAGATCAGGTCATTCTGGATCTTCGGCTTAGAGATTGTATCACCTAGATGTGTTACCCTTCGAGTGAGTAGCACCATGTGTGTGAGCATTTCGTCATTGGTGTGTGACTCCATTATCTACTTTGTATTCACCGACTACATCAGACTTCATCATCATCTGAATTTCTTCAGAGAGGACCCCTTCTGCATTCGTTTCACATTCTGCTGACCATTTTATAAGAGATGTAGATCCCTGATTGATTCTGTACCATCATTTACACCAGTTATGGGATCATTAGCTCCTACCCGTGCTGATCTCTTACCACCTCGTAAGAGGTTCAGAGATTCATATTCACTTGAGGCTAACATAGAGGAGGATACCGAGATTGATCCTATAGAGACTGAGATTGATATGGAGTTGGGTATTGGTGATGGGGATGATGTTAGAGATCATGTTGAGATTGACCCTAGGGATGTTAGGGATGACACCGAGGAGTATGAGGCTGACACCAGTGCTGGAGACACAGTTGAGGTAGGTATCGACCCGGTGTCGGCACCAATAGTTGAGGAGGAGATTATAGAGCCAGCTGGAGAGGATTCTTCTGATTCGTCTGGCACTAGGGATGGAATTGTTAGGTCATTCGAGGATATGCCGATTAACTTGAATGATGTTGTGCGCGACTTTTACCATCACATGTCTGAGGTTCGTATTGATAGGATTGTCGAGATTGAGACTGTTTAGAGACGGTTGGAGGCCGATCAGTTGATAGCTAGGGGAGAGAGCTGGGATGATCGAGAGGATTAAGAGCTTGAGGCTGGATAACTTCAAGGTTCGTGCTATGTTGGATATCGAGAGGGATTGTGTGAACAGTCTTCGTCTTCACATGTCTCTTTCACAGGAGGAGTTTCGTAAGGTTCGTAGGGATCGCGATGATACTCGGGGGAGACTTAGGAGGTTAGAGTCATATGTTGAGAGACGTTTAGGTTTTCGCCCTTAGACTAGTAGTACCATGATCATGTAGGACACTAGACTGATGGTTAGGTCTAGATGTTAGCAGTAGAAATAATTATGGATCATGTACCTATTTTGGATTTTGGTTGTAACCGAATTATGCTTTTATTCTTGAAATGAAATAAGCTTGTTCTTTGTTCTCTCGCTTAGTTTATCTATATTGTTATTTATTCTTTTGGCAATCGTGTTGTAATTATATTTTATTTCATAGCATGTATTAAATTATCGTTATCTAATGATAGTGTATTCGTTTCAAATTCTCACCATTGGTTTCATGTGTCTTGTGATGTAGAACATTGGACTTAACACTCGTTTTCTGGTATGTCCCTGCCGCAATTGAAGAAATGATCAACCAACGTGTGGACGCAGTTCTAGAGGCTCGCTGGGTTAACCTAAATCTTGAACTCGGGAATGGGAATGACAATGGAGGAGGGAGATGTAATGGAAATGGTACAGAAATGGACAACAAATGGAGGCTGATGGCTGGTGGTGACGGTTATATGGAGAATCGTAATGTTGAATGGAAAAGAGGCGATAGGTCCTGTTGCTTGGTGAATGTTACTTACCAAGATTTAATGAAATGTCAACCACTGAGTTTTAATAGGGAACAGAAGATGTGCGTTTGGTTTGATAAGATGTAGTGAAAAGATGGGATAACTGTATTTACACATCAGCTAACTGTCCGGAGAGATATAGGTGATGTATGGCTACCTGTATTTTACTACAGTGCATTAACCTGTGGATTACTCACAAGTAGAACCAACAGAATGATGTTGCTTACGCTTTTATCATGGAGAGAGCTGTTGAAGCTGATGACTGAAGTGTACTGCCCGAGAAATGAGATCTAAAAGATGGAAACCGAGTACGAGTTGTTAGGAATTTGTCGGTGAAGAACAATGACATGGAATTCTTACTCTCAAAGGTTCCAAGATCTTACCATGATGTGTATCATAATGGTCCCGAAGAGGAAGATGTCGACGTGTGGAGAAAATTCATTGGTGGTTTCCTGTTAATATACAAGGGATATAAATTGCTGCAGAACCCACAAGACTACAAGATGCTGTTCGAATTGCCAACAACTTGATGGATAAAAAGTTGAAGGGCTATGCTGTAAGAAACCGCATGAGACAAAGAGAAGATTGAACAAACAACTTATAGATAACAACGTGGGAAACAAAAAACCACCATACAAACGACAGAATAACTATAGGTCAAAATAGTTGCTAGAGTCAATATGACTGGTAACAAGTAAGATATGGTTTTGAAGGAACACTTCCTTTCTGCAAATAGGTGTAAGCTTACACCAAGATAGGACATTGTTTTTTTTTTTATTACTGCTAAGTGTTATAACTATAAGAGGGTTTGGACACCTGGCCAGGGATTGCAGATCTATTGTGACTGTAACTACTCAAGGAACTCCAGGGCCGAATCAGGGAGTTGTTACGTGTTTTGAATGTGGAGTACAAGGACTAGGGATGGCAAAAACACTCGAAACCGATGGGGAAAACCGAAACCCGAACCGGTTGGGTCAAGTTCGGGGGCGGGTTGGGGGGTTTAGATACGGGTTCGGGTAGAAATATTCTTTTTTTCTCGGGTACGGGTTCGATTGCGGGTTCTGGTAATACCCGCCCCGTTTACCCGTATCCGTACCCGTTTACCCGAATCTGTACCCGCTTTTATTACCATTTTTATATAAGGACAATTTGGTCTCTATAGACATTGCTACAAAATGTTTGATCTACTCGTATTCAAAGTAATTTTTATCAAACATTCACTTGGTAATTACAAACAGTTACGCCTGACTCTTCAATTCTCGTATTAGTTCTTTCATCTTTGGAGTTTATGTCTCAAGATTCTTTTTTTATCTTTTTTATTTTATCTTTAGTGTTAATTGTTTGTTTATGTAATCATTTAATTATCCATTGAACTTGTATACATAATTATTTAACTTGAAATCATTACAATAGTAATGAGAGTGTAATTGTGTATTGATCATTTGAGCACTTCATACTTAGGCATATTTTTTACACTTTCCATGAACGAAATCATATTTTTCTTACATTGTTCATGTCCAACGAATATTCAATTGCGGATAACCGAAACCCTCTAGTAAACCCGAAAAACCGATGGATAATACTAACCGGGTATCCATCGGGTATTGGGGCGGATACGGGTTTGGAAATTATAAATAAGGTGAGGGTACGGTAATTTACTAAAACCACGACCCATACCTGACCCGTTGCCTTCCCTGACAAGGTCTATTATCCGAAGGAAGTGTACAAAAGTCAAGAGCCAAACGTGGGACTAAGCTAGAGGTTCCTGATGCAAGAGGCCAAGACATATGTCTAGGAAGGATTGCGGTGTCGCAAATCGGGGTTCCAACCACTTCAATTGGTACGTTCCTTCTTAACGATCTATAAGGCTTATTGTTATTTGATCGAGTGCAATAGTAGTTTCATATCAATTGCTTTTAGTACATTGCTAGATATGTTCCCTATGCCTAGACGTTAGTATACACTATCGAGCTAGTGGAGTTATATAAGAACTTAAGAAACAACACTTGTGCTTAGAGGCTGTACATTAGGATTATTAGGACATCCATTTAATATCGACTTGATGCCCATAGATTTGGGTAGTTTCACGTAATCATCGGCTTGGATTGGTTAGCAAAGATCTGCTAGTGATTGTCTTTGTGACGAGAGATAGTGCGTATTCCTTATGGAAACAAATTTGTCCTGTTAAAGGAGAGACTAAATAAGTCGACAAGGAGAGGAAATCAACGTTGAGCATTATATATGTGTAAAAGGCCCAGTTAGGATTTGGTGAAAGGTTAGTGAAAATATTTCTAGCAGCAAGGTTCGATGAAAGAAAAAACAAAGACAAGTCGAAGAGAAGCGACTTCGATAGACGTTTACAGACTGATACAGGATTTTCCAGGAAGTCTTTCCTGAAGAACTTTCCTGGGATTACCACCGGATTTACGACAATGTTGAATTCCATAATCGATTAGTCCAGTGGGCTTGGCACTATAGCTCGAGCCCCGTATAGATTAGCACTATCAGAAATGGAAGAATTGTCTTCCTAATACAAAAACTTTCTGACAATAAGATTATATGACAAGTTCCTCACCTGGGGAGCTTGGTATTTGTTTTTCAATTAGAAAGAACGGCTATTTTTAGATGTGTATCGACTACCGTTCGAACTTAAACAAGCTTACCGTAAGAATTAAATACCCACTTTCAAGAAATCGTGGACTTGTTTGATCGTTGCAAAGAATTAAGTGGGTACTCGGAAGATGACTTGAGTCTTGGTTATCACCAACTCAGGTTTGGAAGAGGGTTATCTAAAATAACGCATTTAGGACCCGCTATGGTCACTATGAGTTCCAAGTGATGCCTTTTGGGTTGACTAACGCGCCGACAGTGTTCATGGACTTGATGAACCGGGTATGCAGACCATACCTAGATAAATTTGTGATCATGTTCATCGATGATATCTTGATCTACTCGAAGACCAAGGAAGAAAAAATGCATGATCATCTTAGACTAATTTTGGGTTACTCAAGAATAAGATTGTATGCCAAGTTCTAGAATGTGGCGACTTTTAGCTGGCGGAAGTCAATTTCTTAGACACGTGATTTATAGTGAAGGCATTCACGTTGATCCTGCAAAGATTAAGTCAATCAAGGGATTGGGAACACAAACGAAGACTCCAACAGGAGTTTCGCCAATTTTATAGGTCTTGCCGGTTTTCTATCGGACGATTTATCAAAGGTTTCTCCAGATTGCCAAGCCTTTAACGAAAGTCTGACTCTAGAAATAGTGTAAAGTTTTTTTGGGGTGAAAAGGAGGAAGGAAACTGCTTTCCAGACATTGAAGCAAAAGTTGTGTAGTGCACCGATTTTGGCATTACCCGAAGGAAGTGAAAACTTCGTAGTATATTGTGATGCTTCTCACAAGGGATTAGGCGCAGTGTTGATGTAGAAGGAGAAAGTCATAGATTATGCATCTCGCCAACTCAAAATTCATGAGAAGAACTACACGACACAAGATTTGGAATTGGGAGCTGTGGTGTTCGCTCTTAAGATGTGGAGAAATTACCTTTACGACACGAAGTGCGTTGTGTTAACTGACCATAAGAGTTTGCAACATATTCTAGATCAGAAAGAGTTAAACATGAGACAACATAGATGGTTAGAGCTGTTAAGTGACTATGACTGTGAGTTACGTTATCACCCGAGAAAGGCGAATGTGGTGGCTGATGCGTTAAGCCGAAAGAGTAGACCTAAGCAACTACGAGTTCGAGCCTTAGTTATGACAATTGGTTTAAACCTCCTTGTACAAATCTTGAATGCTCAGGTTGAGGCAAGAAAGGAAGAGAATTATAGAATAGAAGTTTTGTGTGGCATGATTAAGAATTTGGAGCCACGTGCAGACGGAACATTGTGTTTGAAGAATAGAAGTTGGATAACCAGTGTTTTTGGTACTTGAGGAGCTTTTGGATTATGCACGAGTCGCATAAGTCAAAGTATTCGATCCACCCTGGATCGGACAAGATGTACCAAGATTTGAAGAAGCTATACTGGTGGCCCAACATGAAAGCAGAAATTGCCACGTATGTCAGTAAATGCATGACTTGTGCAAAGGTTAAAGCAGAATACCAAAAACCATCCAGTTTGTTGGTTTAACCCATAATCCCAGTATGAAAATGAGAGAACATTACTATGGATTTCATTACCAAGTTACCTAAGACGACGTTTGGTCAAGATACAATTTAGGTAATTGTAGATTGACTCACAAAGTCTGCTCATTTCTTACCAATGAAGGAAACTGACTCAATGGAGAAGTTGACGAGACAATACTTGAAGGAAGTATTCTCGAGACATGGAGTGCCAGTTTTGATTATTTCTAATCGAGACAGTAAGTTCACGTATCATTTATGGAAATCGTTGAACGAAGCCCTAGGTACTCAATTGGATATGAGTACAGCTTACCAACCACAAACAGATGGTCAAAGTAAGAGGACCATCCAAATGTTAGAATACATGCTACGAGCTTGTGTGATGGACTTCGGAAAGGGATGAGACAGACATCTACCATTGATAGAGTTCTCCTAAAACAACAAATATCATACGCGTATTAAAGCTGCACCTTTTGAGGCGTTGTATGGTCGCAAATGTCGTTCGCCTATCTGTTTCATAAGAGTTAAAACATATTCTAGATCAAAAAGAGTTGAACATGAGACAACGTAGATGGTTAGAGTTGTTAAGTGACTATGATTGTGAGTTACGTTATCACCAGGGACGGCGAATGTTATGACAATTGGTTTGAACCTCCCTGTGCAAATCTTGAATGCTCAGGTTGAGGCAAGAAAGGAAGAGAATTATGGAACAGAAGATTTGTGTGGCATGATTAAGAATCTGGAGCCACGTGCAGACGGAACGTTGTGTTTGAAGAATAGAAGTTGGATACCATGTTTTGGTAACTTGAGAGCTTTGATTATGCACAAGTCGCATAAGTCAAAGTATTCGATCCACCCAGGGATTGGACGAAGAATGTACCAAGATTCTGAGCTATACTGGTGGCCCAACATGGAAAGCAGAAATTGCCACGTATCCAAAAAAACGTTAGTAAATGCATGGACTTGTGAGATGGTTAAATCGCAGAATACAAAAACACCCGGGTTTGTTGGGTTCAAACATAATCCCAATATAGAATTGGAGAACATTATATGGATTTCGTTACTAAGTTACTAAGACGACATCTGGTCAAGTTACAATTTAGGTAAAATTTTAGGACTGATCACAAAGTCTGCTCATTTCTTACCAATGAAGGAAACCAACTTAATGGAGAAGTTGATGAGACAATACTTGAAGGAAGTAGTCTCGAGACATGGAGTGCCAGTTTCGATTATTTCTGATCGAGACAGTAAGTTTACGTCTTATTCTCAACTGCGTACCATCGGTGAACGAAGGCCCTAGGTAACTTAATTGATATGGAGTACGGCTTACCATCCACAAACAGATGGTCAAAGTAAGAGGACCATCCAACGTTGAGGACAAGCACGAGATGCGTGTTGCGACTTCAGAAGGATGGGACGAATACATCTACCATGATAGGTTCTCCTACAACAACCCAGCCATCATCCGAGATTTTAAAGCTGCATTTTTGAGGCGTTGTAATGGTCGCAAGTGTCGTTCAACCTATCTGTTGGGCTGAGGTGCGGGAGACGCTAAGCTTACGGCCCAAAAATTGGTTCGTGAAACTAACAAAGTAGATTATCCAATATCAAGCACAATCATCTATAAGTTCACGTGTTCGAACAAAGGAGCTTCGCTGATAAGAGACGTAAGCCATTGGAGTCTCAAGCTGGGGATAAGGTTATGTTGAAAGTGTCGCCCTGGAAAGGAGTGATACATTTCGGCAAACGGGGAAAGATGAACCCTCGTTGTGTTGGACTTTTAAGATCTCGCCAAAAGTTGGAACGGTTGCATATCACATAAGTTACCGAAGAAACTGAAGCCGTGTTCATAGTACTTTTCGACGTCTCAAACCTTTAGAAGTGCTTATCCCGACGAACCGCTCGCTATTCAGTTGGTCGATATCCCGTCGTCGAACAGCTCAATTTTCATTGAAGAACCGTATTGGACATTTTGGACCGCGAAGTTAACATTTGAGGCAAAGTCGCATTCCAATGTGATGTCCATATGGAAATCAAGAAGAGTCCCGAGCTATACTTTGGAGCGCGAAAGACCAAATGCAAGAAAAAGTACCCTCGTCTTTTCGCTAACCTAAATCGCATCTCAACGTACGTCCAAAGCTGTGAGGTACAAAGCTCTTTTAATAAGAGGAAGGATGTCACTCCCCGTAAATTTCAGAGTCAATAATTTCAAACTTTCGTTCATTCACTTTTGACTTTTATACGATACGTTTGAATCTAGCAATTTACCCGGGAAGTTAACCGCGTAAATCTAAAAAACGTCATCGGGCGCGTCCCGGCATCAGTTATTAATTAAATTAGGCATTATATGAGATATTTTAACTTTTCTGAGTGTTTCGTGATTTTTAATCACTTCCGATATTAATTTTAGGGTTTTATCTTTTAAATTGCGTTTTTTGCGTTTTTGACCAAACAGACCCCCGAAAACCCGCAAACGTTTCGTGTAAACTCAAGTTATCGTCCGTCAAGAATTGAAATGTCAAAAATTTCGTTCACCTCCATTTGTTTGTCATATTGGACGCCTAAAACCACAACAATGTCACCATGCATCCTAAATTAATAAAATGGCATCTTATTTTGAAAGCCCCACCCATGTGTGCATGCTAGATGAGAAAGTGACTTATGAGAAGGTCACTCTCATGCACAACTCACTAGCTTAACATTCTCATGTGATCTCTTACATTGTGTAAGAGGTTGACTTTCAATTTGACCAACTAGTATCCATAAGATGAGCCATGATGCAAAAATTGAACCCACTTGGGTCCTTGGGGGTTAGTTTTGGCTCCGAACACACTACTACACACTCGTCTCTTGTGTGTGTTGGACCATGTGGGTTACACTTTACCTTAAAAACCTTGTTCATTCTCTTATAAACCCTCCTTATAACACTTCTAGGTAATTTACTTAAACATAGCCTCACAAAAAAATTTCTGCTCTTTCTTTCTTCCCTTTGGGTCACGGCATCAAACACACACACAAACACATCCATAACTTTTGATTTTCTTCAAGATCCAAACATTCCAAGTTCATTTCCAAGGGTTCTAAGGTAGATCCAAGTATTAGTTGGTTGATTTTCAGAATTTCTCAAGATTATTTAAATTAGGGTTTCTGAATTTTTTATGTGGTTATGGATCTAGGTCATCTTGGGTGTAGATCTTGTGACTTCTACTTGTTTCTTCATCTTGTATGTTATTTCTGGTCCACTCTTGTTTCTTGCTTTGATTATTATGAGTATTGTTTTAAGGATTAGAGTCCATGTATTGTGTTACTTTTATAAAAAGAAATTGATAAATACATTCTTGACAACTTTATAAAAATGATAGTATTATGTTTGTTGTTTTATAAGTTTTTGGTGAGGAGAGTTGAAAGTGGGTTGCAACAATAGAAATG
>BQNB010022771.1:0-35000 GCA_026074375.1 Tanacetum coccineum | reverse complement strand
TTTTAGAATCTTTAGAAGTGAAGAAAGAGATTGGCAAACCGTATTTAGCTTGATTTGTGATTCTGTAAGGACTAGAATGATGGGTCTGAAAGTCAAAAGATCAAATGTTGTTTGTCTTGTTGCTGCAAAATGGAATGTCAAGATGAACTTTAAAGATTCAGATAAAGGACCTTCAAGGGAAAGTACCTCGTATCTTGGAGTCCCCTGAGTGTGATTGTACTAATTTGTACCTATTTTCTTTATTAGTTTGGCCTTGGGAGGAAACTGGTAAGAAATGCTGGTACTATGAGAGGTCTGATTTTAGGGGATGTACCATAAGGTAAGGCTTTCTTTTTGAACATAGGGTATGGGTGGACAGTGTATGTAGAGTGGGCTTTCTTGGTCTATTCTAATACACTGTTATTGGAGGCTTGGTTGGGTCTAAGAGAGGGTGGATGTTCCCTCTCCAATGATGCTAAGCCCTTTTTATCCTCTGATCTTTTCAGTGAGGTGTAGCTACTGGGTGGATTTTTGGGGAAAATAATTTAGAAATGTAGTTGTGAGAGGTATAGCCCCTCTCTTAGTGTGAGCGGGAGCTATATGCTACTAGATGATGCCTACTCAATTCAAATCATTCTCATTGTGGATGCGGGTTGAATGAGTTGGATATAGATTGAGATGTGGAAATGTAATCTAGAGTATATGGTTTTTTGGGTGCATAATAAGGTGAATGTGAAGTCTTCTTCTCAGAATGCTTGTTGAAGGGACTGTTTGGCATAACTATCAGACATGTCTTGTAGTAGTATCTGAGATATGTAGTTATCTGAGTTCTAGTCAAAAGTTGTATTAGATGTTTTCTCTTTCAATGTTGTGTTGTCAAAGGAATAGGATCTCTCTATTCCTTTGAGTATGTGATGTATTTGGTTGTTTTTAATAAAATATTTCTAACTTTGCACCCAAAAAAAAAACTTGCTACGTAATTGTCTTAGACTGAATGTAGTGGTGACCGTAGAGGACACCACCATGTCAGCGCCAACTCAGCTATCTCTCTCTTAGACCACACAGTGACCAAACACATGTAGTGGTGACCGCAGAGGACACCGAACATTTTTTTTAAAAACAATACATTAATAATTAAACATTTTACAAATTAAAATACGGAAATAAAAATACACGAAAGAAAAGACAGAAAAAAATTACGAAAATAAAAAACATGAACTTGACGGAATTTAAAAATACAACACAGATACGTTTTAAAGCGTATAGTTCGAATAGTATCCGTTGGAATAGTAGTTGTTTGATTTCAAATTTGAAAATTACATTACGGAATTAAAAATTACATTATGGAATTGAAAATTACATTACGAAATTGAAAATTACATTACGGAATTGAATAACAATAATGTTAAGCTAATGAAACCGTATCCTTACGGAAAACCTCAACCACATTTCTTTTTGTAATGTTAAGGTAATGCTTTGATGGTTTAGGAGTAAAAACTGAGACATTGGCAAGTATCATAGCAGCTCCTACTGTAATATCCTTTTCATAACTACTCACATCAAGGACTTTGTAGTGTATTGTTCCAGGTACTGTACCCGATAGATCTTTCAGAGTCACATTTAAATCTCCAAGAGCATTCGGAGAACAAGACTTCACTATTGCAACAACTTGTTACTTTTAAGAAGGTGTCGATGTCTCCCAAATACAGTTACAGTGCCACCAAAAGCGTTCCCATTGTTAGTGACGCTAACCCCACGCTCCCACTATTAAAATCAACTTCCTCACCTACACCTCACAACTTGCTGCATTATATTATTGTGTCGACATAAAGTCCCATCCGATTATCAAGAAATAAATAATTTTCTTTAAGCAGCTTGGCTCGCTAACAAGACTCCGCAAGGACCGTGGTATTATCCTAACTGAGTTGGGGTTTGAGGAAGATGGTTCCACATATGCTATTAGAGAGCTGAAAACTGCCAGGACCGTGGTATTATGGTAAATGGATTTGGGGTGTCTTGGAGTGGTTTCAACATGTGCAGCTACATAGACGAACGCATAACAGGTGTTAAATGGAGATCAGAATCGTCTATATCAAGACTGTATTCCCATGGATCATTTTCGTTAGTGAAATTGGAATCCATCTGGATAGTTGGATAAGAAGTTGTGTGATATAATGAGGAGATGGTGGGGGTATTTATAACGAAAAACTAGCTGTTGGAATTCAAAATTTAAAAATATAATAACGTAATTTAAAAAAATATCATACTTTATTTAATAACATTAAATTATAAACAAAATTTACACTAAAATAGTTTTAGTTTATGAATTGATGACTCGTAATCTTGAATCAATTTCTCATCTCCCAAAAATTCCTTAAAGTATTCTTTCATAATCGGCTTTGTTTTTGCCTAATCTTCTCCTCCCGGTGCCGTTTCATCATTGTTTGTATTTAGTGTTTCTCTAGGCTTATTCATCTAGATGTAGTTGATGTAACTCTTCCCGCAGTAAGGTATACATCACCAATCTCATGTGTCTGTGATGACGAACCACCTATATGGGTTTTCTGAGCGGTGGTTGTTATTTTTCCATCGTATCCAAGCTAACTTAGCATTCAATTTATTTTTTCTAGTTTTGCCTGCTTTTGTCAATAGAAAGATTTTGCTCGTAATTATTTATCAGAACTTCTTTTTTAAGAAAGTGTCGATCAAAGCACGGCTCTCTTGTGGAATGTGATTACATTTCTCGTATGCTTTTCTAAGATCTTCTTTAGTTGTGCATGCATTATCAAAATTGCAAGGCTAAATCCAGGAATCGCTTTCTGATGAACCATATCTTCGTCAAATTTGTTTTTGAACCAAAGCTTGGATTTCATCGTTCGTTTTTTATGTGGTATCGAACAAAGCCATTTAAAAAGTTAATGAAAGTGTATAAATGTTTGTGTGTTGTGATAAAAATGGTATAAAAGTGAGATTTTATAGTGAATGGGGGGATTGTTTATTTTTTTTTTAAATAAAAATATAAAAGAAAGAGTTAAAATTTTTTAATACGAAATCTTCCTCCAATTGTAAGGTCGTGCAGAAGACCCTAACTTTGCAAAGGTTGGGGGTGACCAGGTCTTGCTTCGGTCGGCGTAGTGGGGTGACCAGGTCCCTTTTATTGCCACATGGGACGACCGACCGCAAAAGGTCGTCCCATTACGTTTAGCCTAACTAAATATACAATTAGGCCCTAACCCATACAAATAAGATACGACTAACACATTCTTCATATTTGGAGAATTTTTTAATGCATTACTCAAATTTCCCTATAATTAAATTGAAAACAAAACTCAAAGGCAGTTGAAGTTTTAAATTCTTAAGCAGAAATCTATATTCAATAATTAAATTCAACAACTTTATGGCTAAATTTTAGGTGCAACTCACTTAGTTTCACATATATGAGCATCTATGCCGATTTAAACTTTTGGGCGTTGCTATTAAAACGGGTCAAGCGGGACATAAAAATTTACTATGTTGAAATTTCACATGTCAGGATTATCTTTTTTTTTTTTTTATTTTTTTTTTTTCCCCACCCCCCCCCCAACACCGGTTAAAGTTGTTTAGCTCTTCATCAATAACGATCCACACGGTGTAGTAACGAACTGTGCTCGGTAATGAAAAAATTGGCACCTCGTTGGTTTCTAAGGTTACTGCACCGCGACATAAGTTAGTTGGTTTGCGTTGATATCTTCATTGGTTAACCAACGAGGTGTCGGTTGTGTTTCTTTGATTTTTTATTTTGTTTTTAACTGGTTCTTGTGGTGAGTTTGTGTTTTAATTAGGTATGGTGGATCTAAAAAGTGTAAGTTAGATAAAAATTACCGATAAGAGTGTTTTTGAGTGTGTTAGCTAGATAACAAAAAGTTGATATGAGTTATCTATTAATTAAAAAGTTAAGTGTTGTTTGTAAGCATCATTCTAAAATCTTATATTATAAAAGATTGAGTCCCCATTATTAAATGTTGAGTCTTAATAACTTCAAGTTTTTATATACTTCTAAAGTTTGAATTTTTGTTATAAGTGTTGTCATAAATTCACTAATAAATAATACATGAACTCCATTTGATTTAGTTCATCTTTTTTTAGAACGACAAGTTAGTTGTTAGTAATTCGAGCTCTACATGTGACATCCAATTGGGCAGTATGCAGACTCGGAATCTTCACATTAGGGGATATACCACCACTCCTTTTTTGCTCCTGAAGGTAAAACCCCCCCACGATCTGTGGCTCGAACTTGCGACCAATCGCATTGGGGTAAACAACATTTCTAGGGTATCCCTTGGTGGCCATCTGAGCTAGCCCAGATGGTTTCAATTGTAGTATTTAAAACTAATAACTTAAATCCCAAGCAACTTAAGTAATTGCTGTCATACTTTTTGGCTACTCTTTCTTTTCTTATCATTAATACGAGTACATTCATTTGTCATCAAAGTGGATGTTAAAAAAAACTAATACATATATATTGATGAGGGGGACAGGGTTTTTTTTAAGGGGATACGTAGTCATTACTCATTAGCAAGTATAAATGACCTATTTGTGTTTCTTCCATAAGCCATAATCTTCAAACTTTTCATGGGTAAAATTCACGATGCCCGCTAGAATACAACACACGAAGAATTTATTATTTTTGTTTGAGCACTCAAGGGAAGAGATAATGCTTTCAAATATGTGGATGCTATTGTTAGCTGGTATGTTTGTAGGCTCGGCCCTTGTTGAGGCTTAGGGTTATCTTTGTATACTTGTATTTATTCTCGACATTTGTCATATGTTTCATAATCAATTACACAGAACATTGTATAGTCCTAATGGTATCACGAGGGTTTTTAGGATCCTAAACCAACTCACTTGCGCGTGTTTTAACCTTTTCAATCACAGTTTCTGTTTACGATTGTTTATCGGTGGTTTTCCGTTTCTTGATAAGTTTAATCTAACGTTTCTTGGCTAAGTTTGCCACTGTTTTACCGTGGCAGTTTCTTGTCGGTGTTTTGTTTTGGTTTATCATAGCAAACTCCCACACACTTGCCTACTGTTTCCACTGTTTCCTTTTTTTTTACAAACCCTAACTACTTGAGCCCTAAAATCTCAAACCTAAAAACTACAGAAACCTTACCATACTAACACCACTGTTCGACGATTATCCAACTTGACAACGACAACCCACCCCCCCACACCTGGCCCCCCAATTTTACTATTATCGGATTACCTGTCTATGACATTCATTGAACCCTTTTTTCCCGAAAAACTTGATGTCGATGCGATGAATTATTCCCGTGGGTGTATTATTTTACATCTATGTCATGGTTTTATGGATTTTTGGATCATCTTGTTGATCCGGTTGCCTCTTCATCCACTAACGACTTTACGGATCACCACCTAAGATGGGGAAATAAACAAGAATTGATTTCATCATTAGGTCTGGATATTCTTACACTTGCTCTTCATAGGAAACGTTGGTTGATCTTAACCCTACCACTAAACATGGATCGCTTATGGGACATATATTGTGGGCTATTTTTCAAGACAACATGCGTCCTGCGTGGCTTTGGCTTGAAAGCGGAACTACGCAACTTGAAGTTGGGATTTATCTATTGACGGGTTATATTTCAAAAGATAGAAATCTATTGTTTACGGTTCATTAATGGGGTCTTGGGTTCCCCTCTTAGCAATGTTCGATGTTGTTACTTTGCGCTTAGACGGTTTACCCTTCCACTATGAAACGAATCTTTATACGTTATGTTAGTCGGGAAACCTTTCCCAATCTCAAAACGGTTAGATCAGTTGGAGTACCATGAGATGTGCCTCAAGTATTAGGGTTCAAAACCCTCTTGTTGATGCTACCTCGTTCTCCATGGTTTTATTGGCTAAATCCAACACTAGTGCTCGGCGTGGTCCTTCTTTGGAAAAAGTAAACAACCCGTGTTGGAGTTTTGCTAAGGGTTCTTGTCGGTTTGGTGATGCTTGTCATATTTCACCAATGTTGTTCATGGCAGTCTAACTTTGCTCCCTGTAACCTCGGTGATCGGCTTCAAGTGTGCCAGGGTACTGTTGGACACGCTCGGGTTTGGATATGTTGCAATGACTGTTGGCTAAGTTTGGGTTTTAAATGCTCCAATTTTTACCCACCCTGCTCTCAGTCGCTTATACGGGTTTTCTGTTCCTTCTGGGTTTTCAAGTGTTTAGGCCCCACTTATATGCGCACCCACTTATGTAAGTCCACAGTTATTGCCTGGTTCTTTTGGGGTGTCCAATATGGGAATGGCTGGGTTATTCCCACAGGGGGTTCAGTATCCGACGGGGTTCAACCAGTCAGCAAGGGGTTCTTTCCCTGGATTCGGTTCACTCTGGGACTGTCACCTAGTATGCCTTTTCATCCGAGTCAGTTGTTTGCGTCCGGTTCATAAGGTTCGGGTCAAGCTACACTTTTGCCGAATGAATTTACTACCACTACTCTTCAAGAACCGGCCTCCGGCAATTGGAACATGGATACAGATGCGAGTTCCTATCTTTAATGATTCTGTACATTGTCTTAGTTGATATTTTAATATGTGCATTTACGTCTGTCTGCAGTTGGTGGCTCGACGGGCGTTTTATTCTATTACTAACTCTGGCCATAGTGTTTTGTCTACTCTTTCGTTTCCTCCTTCATTTAAATAATGTCTTTAAACACTTCCAATATTTGTTTAAAACTTGATTTCCATTCGTTGTTTGTCGTGATAGTTTGTACGGTTGAGTTTGACCCTTTTGGTTTTTTCTGTGAAGGATCTTCATAATCGAGATTGCTCCTCCCGATGTGGATAGCACGGTGTGAGCTCATCCTGAAACGAATCCCTCTACTATACCTCATGCTTTTCTTACAGTCAGTTAATAGTGCTTTCAACGGTCTTTGGACTTCCAGGGAAGTGAGAGTGTTACGTCCGTCTTTGTCTAGTGATTCTATTTCTTGTATAAAGACGAAAACTTCCCTGCCAATGATATAGGTTTTCGTCGATTTGGGTAATTGGTGAAAATGGATTCGGTAAAGGTTTGTTTGGGTAAAGTTTGAATGGTTAAGATAGAAAGAGAAGAATAAGAAGAATTTTCTCGCCACACATTTTAAATAGAAAGAAGAATTTTAAGGGGAGATGCATGTATTTTTATAGGTGCATTTGAAATGTGTAGTTGTGGTTTCTTTTTATCATTCTCATTATAAGTTTTCTTCTCATTTGATCCTTTCTCTCTCTCTATATATATATTAAAGATCAAATAAAAAGACAAATATTCGTGAGAAGGATAAAAAGATTTTTTTTTTTTTAAAAGTTCTTAAAAAATTCTGAAAAAATTCCACAAAATCGTGTATGTTAGTGCATAAAAAAGTTGTAAAGGAAGTTTTTCTAAAAGTGGATAGTTTTGCCGAAAAAAATTATGAAAAAAAACGTTTGTGCATTAAATCGGTTTTTTGTGCATCAAAAATTCGTTTTTGTACCCAACTTCTTTTGACTTTTTGCATCAAAATTTTATTGCGCATCAAACTATAACAAGTCAAAAATTTTGTGCATCAAATTTTTTTTGTGCATCAAAATTTCTTTTTTTCTCATTAAAAAAACGTATAAAAACTCAAAATTAGAAAAACTTCTTTTACAAAAGTTTTATGCACCAACATACCTGATTTAATGGAATTTTTTTAGAATTTTTCGAAAACTTTTTTAAAAAAAGTTTTCTTTTTATCCTTCTCACGAATATTTGTCTTTTTATTTTAACCTTCCTCTATATATATACTAGCCGCAGGCCCGTCCGTTGGACGGGTTGCTTTAAGAAATTGTTTAGAGATTATTAAATAGATTTAAAAGGTAGATAAATTCACATTATATAATAGATAATCTAAGCTTGTTAAAAATGATGTCATAATTTAGCATAAGACATAAAAATCCTTAGATAAATGTTAAAGCTTATATCCACTTGATAAAAATCACAGCGAGCAATGTTGACTGTAAAACAAAAGAGCATTGAGTTATAAAAAATTAGATGTATGTTGCATCAAAATAGAGAACATATTTTCACCCTGAATACAAAATATACTAAATAAATTTTCAATGACATTAATATAAAGTTGTTAAATAAGTAACAAAAAATAAAATATTTAAATTTCATAAATTGTAGCATCAAAATAAAAGTTTAACGTTCTTATAAATTTTAAAGTGCAATTTAGGAGATTTCTATAAAGTACTTCTTTGTAGACAACGTTGTCACAACATAATACTTTTAAACCTTTCTTGATGTTTACCCTTGAAAGAGCTACACATAATTCCTTCGTGACGAAGCTTTTATTAGATAGGCGGGTAAATTTTACATTGTTTAAAAACCAATCATGTCCAAGTATTAGATAAGCGAGGACGAAGCTTTGAACATATTTTTTCAAAAGGGTCAATAAGGTGAGCTCAAAAATCCACTACGATGGTATGTAAATTACATGAATAAAAGGACAATCCAAGCTTCGAGAACCGAACATACAAATCATTACAAAATTTGCTACATCTTTTATCCGACTTTAAAATTTGTAACTAAAAGAGTTCAACCTAACTTCCATTTTAAATGTTATTGGTCAGTATCAACATTAGTAAAATATCTTTAGTGACCATATTACAAAATAATTAAAAAATAAAATTATATCAGAAGTTATCACTATACCTTGTAGCAAGTTGGACAATTAATAATAAAAGTTGTTAAGGCACATGAAAATCAAACAACTTAAGTATATACAATTACATAGAATGATATTTGTGCAAATAGAATAAGCATCAACCTGCACAAAGTTCAACCATAAATTTAAGTGACAAACTATAGCAAACTCAAATACGTTATCGCTCAAATATTCAAGTTATATATTTAAGCTACATACACCCGGGTAAATGCATTTGGTAAACATCACCTAATAAGTAATTAGAAGCCATATATGATCAATCTCTAAAAGTTTTGAATATTTATCATATGGTCAACAGAACCTCAAGAGATAAACTGAACTTATAGTAGGTCCCATATCAACAAATATATTTGGTAAAACATGGAAATTTGATCAGCTACTTCATCGCCACCACTTGTCTTTTATGTTGGCAAATAGTAGGTCTCATATCAACAAATGCATTTGGTAAGACATCTACTTCTGAAATTGTAATAAATTTTCTCCATTTAATAAATCCTTAATAGTGTTCAAATTGGTAGCTTTGATCCATTTTCCCTTGAACTGCAAAAAAGATGATGAACCATGTCAACCTCATTCGATAGATTAAAGTCGGTATATCAATGCACTTGTCCTATTTACCAATCACCATACGCAATAACACCAGTTTCCGAAAAATATATTTATTTTGCCATTTTGATGTTGTCAAAAATGATCATCTAAGAGAAACCGACTATTTAGTGGTCTAAAGTATGCACTATGTGGTGCTTAAAAAATTAACTTGATACAATTTCTATATAGATATGCAAGACCACGTGCCAAATGTGTATGATCCCAAATATAGTAAGTTCAACAAATTATGTTATAAGGAAAAATACACCTGAATTGATGTCAGAATCAGCAACATCATAAATGGTTTCTTTTTCACTTGCCTGGAATATATGCTAAAATGTCAAAGATCAAAACTTGTTTCACTTGAAAGATCAACTTGAATAGCTGGATAATTATAGAAAATACTAACAACTAAAATATTTACTAATAACAAAAAGTATAATATACGCATCTCTTTAAACTGCAACTTCTCACAAAGATTCTAAGAAAACGTTGCTTTACTATCTTGCAATTGGGATATTAAGAATCCTGACCATGAAACTATGTACCTTATCATTGGTTTTTTGGTCTTACATATACATGATCGCAAGGATTGAGCGTAGTGATACTAATTCGACCACAAAGTTGCAGAATTACATATAATATATATATGACAATGTCTGCAATAAGTCATAAGAATTTTGATGCATTATACTTAAGAGTTAAGACAATAACAGTGTTTATAGCAACATTACACAGATTGATTACCTTAGATGGGAGACATTTCATATTGCATCCGTCAACTTTTGGAAGCTGGAACCCGCAATAAATAAGCATTTTCACAAAAATAGAAGTTCAGTTTAACTGATATATGGTAGCCAAAAAAGTTTGATTTTATACCTTGTCTTTCTCCATACGACCACCTGATAATGCATCAGCGATATATGCTCTGTAGAAAAACTTTAGGTCATCCATCTTCCTATCACCATCGTAGTCGCCGCCTACAAAATATATAAAATTAGTCCCTTGAAGGTGAAGAGAAGTGCATTGCCTTACACTTGATCTTTCTAAATAGAGTAAACTGCAAAAATCATCCCTGTGGTTTGTAGTTTGTGGCACTAATCATCCCCGAGTAGTGAAATGTTCAGCAAAAATGGCCGACCACACTTACATGCTACCAAATTCCAACACCACTACCACCCTCATCTTTTCCTTTTATATGGCACAATTTCATGTAATCAGACATAAATCATTTCACTTGCTTCTTTAATTCCTAAGGCGTATGTTTAGTGTTGTACCTGTCCTTTCTTTCTAATTGATAGTCTTGACTCTTGAGGTGTTTGAATTTGCCTGCTGAAACAAACCTATATCACCGCTATTCCCCGCTAATTTACGTCATCATCTGTTTGAACACACATGTCTGTTAGAGAACTCTCCCTAAGCATGCAATGCACCAAATAACATATAACTAAAAAACAAATCATAGCAGCCAAAAAAAGTGACAATGGCATCCATTTTATCGATACAATTATACTAAAGACTAATAAAAAAGAGCATAATCTATGGCAAACATTTTATACATCATAAATTTCACTATGCACATTGCTTTTAGTATTCCGCTAACATCTTGTGTAAGACTATAAACTAATACAACAAACCATTTTCAACATGATGTCAAATGTTTATTTATACAAATTACAGCACATGCATAACACAAAGATAATAAAAACAGTTAATTCTATAGTATCCGAGTTACAAAACATGTACGGTAGCGGCTGTTTCTAACGCATCTTTTGGCTCACAGCAACATTAACTTCAAAACTTAACGATTCAATCGAAAGGGCTCTACGGCAACTGATCATAGGCAAAATAATCTTATAAGCTAAAAGACTCATTTCTAATAAGAATACAATGATGAAGACAAGTATATACCATCAAACAAATTATATCAACACTCCATCAATTCTGATCGCATAATCTTCTTCTTTCTTGATCCGAATATCATATAATACTCTTGTTTAATCTGTTAATCTTATGATTATAAAGATTTAATAAGTTTCTTAATGATTGAATGTATTCTCTAAAGATGTTAGGGTGCGATCTCTCATTTAAGGTATGGTGTTTTTTCGTTCGTTAGGGCAGCTTAATAAATATCCTTATCGACTTTCATTATGGAAAGTCAATAGTCCTGTCGTGTATTTATATATTGCCTTCCTTCAAAGGTGTTTTCATGATGAGATAGACGTGATCTCATAGCTGCTGTGTATGATCTTTAAGTTTTTCTTTGTTTAGGGTTATTTTAGGTTTTCTTGTTTTGCTTGTTGCATTCAAGAATGTCGATACCAAGTGAAAAGGGTACAACATTTGGAGATGTGCCTGCAGGGTTGGTATGCCAGCTTAGAATAGTACCAAAAATGAGTACATCTTCTCCTTTGGTTTCTCCGTCTACTATTATTAACGTGCCCCGAGAACTGTATAGTATTGATGTTGCTGCCACTTTTGGAGTTCCATTAACTACTGTGGGTGACTTGCAAAAGTTAATTAATGATATTGATGCTGGTAAACATGATGAGTTATTATCTGAGTTTTGACTAATGAAGATCGTATGGAAAACTTTGAAGCATTAGGTTCTAAATGTAATTCAATAGTTGATCGTAATAATGTGATGTGATCCCCTTGTAAGGTTTCGTATGCTGATGATTCAATTAATCTTAATGTTGATGAATCCACAATACCTAGTGACCCTATCGTTCAGTCTGTGGACATCAACAAGTCAACATCCTATGCTGGAGTTGCGGGTGGAAGTGCAAAGGATCAACCAAATGTTAATTCCAACTTTCGTACCTTGGTGGCTGATCCCGTATTTGATGGTGTTAACATCTCTATTCCTCGTAAAGTTGTTGAAAAAAAAAAAAAGAAAAGGTTAGTACTCGCTTTGAACACACTCTATATGCATTTATTGGAAAGAGAATGGCGTTTCCGGTTGTTGAATATTATGCTAGGAACAACTGGGCGAAACATGGGCTGAAAAGGATTATGATGAATTCCAAAGGCTTCTTTTTCTTTAAATTTGATTCCCGGGCTGGTTTAGAGGCTGTTCTGGAGGGTGGTCCTTGGTTGATTCGTAAATCTCTGATCATTCTCAAGAAATGGTCGATGGATACTAGATTGCTCAAAGAAGAATTGACTCGTATTCCGATATGGGTTAAATTGCATGATGTTCCTATTCAAGTTTTTGAAGAGGATGGTATTAGTCTAATTGCTACGTTCATTGGTAAACCTGTTAGCTAATTCATACACAAGCTCCAAGTAATGATCGTAAGGGTAGAGTATTTTTTGCTCGTGCTTAATTGAGGTAAATTCAAATTCAAAGGGCTGATCTCGTGGATGTTTGTTACATTGTATTCCATCATCTTTTTGAGGATGATTACCAAAGAAACCATCCGTGTTGAGTATGAATTGGAGGCCACCCCAGATGTGGATACATTAAGGATTTTTGGTCATGTTCATGACTATTGCCCTAAAAAAGTGGTGAGTCCTCCTATTGTTGCTACTTCTAATGTTGTTACCCCTAATCTGAGAAGACTAATGATGGTTTCCAAACGGTGGGTTAAACCAAAGAAGAGGAAAGGTAATCCAAGTCTACTAATGGGCGGTCAGATTTTAACCTGGATTAACTGGTCCATCAGTTAAACATAAATGTTAGATATGAGCCTAAGCCGACTACACAAGTGCCCCAAAGAAGGGAACTACTTATTGGTTATACATCTCAATCGACACCAATGTTGAAGACGACTGGGTAATTTCCATCTAAAGAAAGATATCCTCCATAGTCTAATTCTTTTTCTGCCTTAAATGAAGAAGAAGAGATGAAGAAAGACTATAAACTAATACAATAAACCATTTTAAACACGACGTCAAATGTTTATGTATACAAATTACAGCACATGCATAACACAAAGATAATAAAAAATAGTTAATTCTATAGTATTCGAGTTACAAAACATGTACGGTAGCGGCTGCTTCTAACGCATCTTTTGGCTTACATCAACATTACTTTCAAAAACTTAACGATTCAATCGAAAGGGCTCTACGGCAACTGATGATAGGCAAAAGAATCTTCTAAGCTAAAACCCTCATTTCTAATAAGAATACAATGATGAATACAAGTATATACCATCAAAATATACTAAAAATGCCATCAATGAAATTGACAAAAAAAAAATCCAACTATATAAAGAAGAAATGTACAACAAGGACCCGAAATAGTTACTTCACTATACTCATGTCCATCATAACTTCCTTAATAAGTGATGGGAAAAAAGATGAACTTCAGAGAAATTACCATATCACCGACCCTTTTTTTTCTAAATCGTTCTATCCTTTCACATCTGCATAAAGATTAATGAAATCACATATTTGTTCGTCTTTGTAATTATACTTGACATATTTGAAATCACATTTATGCAAATAAATCTTAAATTAATAATGAACAAAAATTATAAAGAAATTTTTTTACCTGAATTCGAAATCGGTCATATGTATTCCAACACTTTCCTGGGTTTCTTTTGAAAGCCATGTATCATAATGATCCGGAGTTTCTTCGTTCAATTTTTTTGGTTACCTGCTTTATTTGATGGATTTGTGTAGGGTAATGATGAATTTAATTGGGTAATTAAACATGTATAATTATGATCCCGGTATTTTTTCCTAATTATGTTTTGTTTTTTTGATTCATTGAATTGGGTTATTTACATACGATTCAATTTGTTTATTATGAATATGAGATTGATTTTGTGAATATTGTTTAGGGTTATGGTTTAGGGCTAGGTTGTGAATTTGGTGAATTTATGAGAGAAAAAAGAGGGACGGTTTATGTTTTTAGGAGACTATCATGAATGGTTGTTATGTTTTGAGATTTAAGAAAAAGTCGGATATTAAAAATCCTATGTGGCAGTCAAAATGAATTATGTGGCATTTTGCTGAATTTTGAGTGGAAGACCATTCTCTCTCTATCCTTCCTATATATAGGTTTTAGATTAGATTAGATTAGATATATATATATATATAAATCATGAATAATTCATATATTGAGCCTAAAAACTATATACTAACAAATATAACATGTTAAAATAAAATTACGTCACAAGTATATGTAATTAACTTGCCTTATTTGTAAAAACCACAAAAAAATAAAACTCGTCCCGGTTTAAATTGACCCGTTTTTCCGACCAAAACCGGTTCAACCGGCCGGGTCGAACCGGGTTTCAAAACATTGCTCAAAACCGCAAAAGAGACCGATTTTTGGATGGCCGGGAAAAAGGCTGGAACAACCACGTGATTGCCGCTTAGGCCGGAAAAGATGTCTCCAATCCTCCTTAGTGTACCCATTTATGTTTGGTGAAGATAGCGTTAGCAAAAAGCAGTAGCATGAATCAGTAGTTGTTTGTTTTGATAAAATGTTTGATAGCATTGTTCTATAGTCATAATTAGTAAATGAAAACGCTAATTACTCGTAAATGCTACTAAAAGTAACATTTAGATTTGGAGCGTTTAAAAAAAGTTAAAAGGCTAATTGCTTGTTTCCAAACAAATATCTGGTGCAACACGTTAACCGTTAGTTGCTCAAAAACGTTTTTAGACGCTTACTACTAAAGGTATGAGTCGTTTATAATTCTTTGATATCATCCATTGTATTTGGGTTGTCTGTTTTTTTTTCTCCTCAAGACATTTAACATGTGATTTTTTGTCGGTTTTTGTGAAAACAAAACAAAATAATAGGAGTAGGATGTCCAAATAACTAAATAAGATTGTCAAATAGAATCTGAACAAATTATCAAAACCAAATGATGCCAACTTTCACGTACTTAATATATGTCACGTCGTGTGACAATATACGTTTTGGCCTCTCTCTTCGTCATATCAATATTTATTATAACTAATTTGGTCATGATGCATTAATATATTATTGTGTTTGGTAAGCATTTCCCGTGCATGCCTAGGCCGGTCCCCTTAAATAAGAGACGGTCCCCTTAAAATTAAGGGGCCACCCATTAATGAAATAAAGGGTGCCGCCTCTGGCATTCCCAAATTTAAAAAAATGATTTTGTCTCAAAAATTAGTGAGGGTTTCATTGTTTTGGTGGTTGATATGCAGCAAGGTCTATTCTTTTATGGCAATTATGATATTATAGCACATAACAATTAAGCATTCAATAAGCATATATGCAAAGTTTTTGGCATTAGACAAATAAAGATAGAGAGGAAGGCTAAACAAGATATCATGCACAATGAAGTTTACTACAAGAGTTTAACAAGATAAACCACTTTGGCAAAAACTAGTGTGTGCCTAAATGCAACAAATATGGAGTAGTGATTATTTCGACACTAAGACATGTAAGACCTAAGAAATAATCCAAATGCTCCTTGATTTAATTTTGCTCAACCAAGATTGTCAAGAAATATATATTAGATTATATATTTTTGACAACAAGTAAGAAAGCATTATGCATATGAAAAAGAAATGTTTTTAGCATATCTCAACAATATGTGAAAATTAATTTTCATGTGATCCTAGTTGTGAGAAAGACTTTCTTTAGAAAATAAATGAGATGGGACTATGTGTAATGAGATATGCATTTAGATGGAGGAATTTGTAAAAGGTTTCATATAGGTTTTTCCCAATTTTTGTGCAAAACAGAAGCCTAGACACAGAGAGAAAAAAAAATTATGTTCAGTAGGTGGCCCCCTTAAAGTCTAGCCGGCTCCCTTAAAATTAAGGGGGCCGCCACCTGTTGAGAAATTATTTCTCAGATTTTTGACAAATAGTTCATTATTAATTTTTAGTGCTGAAAACTTAGTCAATTTGTTCCATCATTCCTAGACCTAAGCGTAAGTAGTTAAATGGTTCACGTTTAAGTGGCTTAGTTAGAATATCGGCTATGTTGTCTTCCGATGAGACCTTTTCTAAAGAGATATTCCCTTTTTGAACATTATCACGAAGGAAGTGGTGGCGAATTTCTATGTGTTTAGTTCGTGAGTGTTGAACGGGATTCTTACTTAAGTCTATAGCCCCTTTGTTGTCACACATTATTGGAATATTGTCTAACCTAATGCCATAGTCTATGAGAGCTTGTTTCATCCATAGTGCTTGTTGACATGCCTTTCCGGCACTAACATATTCCCCCCCCCCCCCCCCCCCCCCCCCCCCCCCCAAGGGGGGGGGGGGGGGGGGGGGGGGGGGGGTCTGCTTCGGTTGTAGAGATAGCAAGAGCGGTTTGATTCTTTGAAAACTAAGATGTTAAACAACATCCTATGAATGTGCAAACATCACTAGTGCTCTTGCGATCAATGTAATCTCCCGCATGATCCGAATCCGCATAAACTATTGTTTCTATGCGGATCCCTTGGGATACCATAATCCCAAATGCATAGTGCCTTTAATGTATCAGAAGATACGCTTAACCGCTTCTAGGTGAGAGGTTTGGGATCCTCTTGAAAGCGTGCACAAAGGCAAACACTAAACATGATATCGGGTCTACTTGCCGTTAAGTATAATAAACTACCTATCATGCCTCTATATTTGGTATTATCTACGGACTCACCTTCTTCGTCCCTTGTGAGTTTGGTTTCCGTAGACATGGGGGTTTTCATTGGCTTAGAGTCTTCTAGTCCAAATTTCTTAAGCATTTCCTTAATATATTTTGATTGATTGAAAAATATTCCATCATTTAATTGTTTTATTTGTAATCCTAAGAAAAAGTTTAGTTCCCCCATCATACTCATTTCAACTCATCATGCATGATCTTGGCAAAGTCATCACACATTTCTTGACAAGTTGATCCGAATATAATGTCATCAACATATATTTGGACGATAATGATGTTGGAGTCTTTCTTTTTAGTGAAGAGAGTGTTATCTACCATTCCCATAGAATAATTATGTTTAATAAGAAAGGCTTTTAGTCGATCGTACCAAGCTTTTGGAGCTTGTTTTAGACCATAAAGAGCTTTCTTAAGTTTATAGACATAATTAGGTTTTGCGAAGTCAATGAATCCCGAAGGTTGTGCCCACGTAACCTCCCATTGATAACACCGTTAAGGAATTCAACTTCTTCACATCCATTTGGTATAACTTAAAATCTAGTGCACAAGCATAAGCTAAAAGTATTCTTATGGACTCTAGTCTAGCTACGGGTGCATATGTTTCATCATAATCAATTCCTTCTTGTTGATTATAACCTTGGGCGACCAACCTAGCTTTGTTTCTTAGTTTATTTCTATATACCCATTTTGTTCCTATAATGGTCATATCCATGGGATTTGGGACTAGTTCCCAAACATCATTTGTTATAAATTGATTTAGTTCCTCTTGCATGGCCATTACCCAATTTTCATCTTTTAGTGCCTCATTTATATTTTTAGGTTCTATTGTTGAAATAAAGCAAAAGAAATTGCTTTTTCTCTTGAGCTTGCGACCTAAGTGTTCTTTGATTTAGATTACCAATAACATTTTCTAGGGGATGACTTTTAGATTCTTTAATGTTTGTTATTTGATTATTTTCTAATGAAATGTCTTCAAGATCATTGCCTATGGGTTTTTTTGTTTTACAAACTCAATACTTCTTCTTCGACTAATTTATCATCTTCCCAATGTGATGTTTTTAGGTTGAGGAGGATCTCATCGAAAGTTACATTTAATATTCTTCTACATTCATTTTTTGTTGGTTAATTATTAATGTAAGCTTTACTATTTTGCAAATAACCTATGAAAACACCTTCATACGACTTGGGGTCAAACTTGGTAGGTAATCTCTTGTATTAAGAATAAAACATTTACTTCCGAATACTCTAAAATAGTTAAGGTTGGTTCCTTCCTCTTAACAACTCGTATGGAGTTTTCCCAAAATAACATCTATAGAGACTCATTATTTACATAAGTTATTTATCGATCGCATTGCACCAAAATTTTTGAGGAATGGATTGTTCATTTAACATGGTTCTACTCATTCTTGTAAGTGCGATTTTTCTTTCACTACCCAAATTGATTGTGAGTACGAGGAGGCGGGAAAAATTATGAGATATCCCATTTAAATCACAATATTTTCCAAATTGTACTTCATTATCAAATTCCCGACCATGATCCATTCTAATTGATACAATAGAACATCCTAATTTGTTTTGGATCATTTTGCTAAATATTTCAAATTCTTCGAAGGCTTCGGTTTTATTTGCTAAGAATCTAGTCCAAGTGTATCGAGAATAGTCATCTACAATTACTAAGGTATAACGATTTCCTCTATAGCTTCGTATGGCGGAGGGGCCAAACAAATCCATGTGAAGTAGTTCTAAGCATCTAGTTGTTGAGACTATATTTTTGGCCTTGTGACTTACGTGAGCTTGCTTTCCAACTTTGCAAGCATCACAAAAATGTTGGTCGTATTTAAGTTTA
Organism: Tanacetum coccineum; assembly: GCA_026074375.1. NCBI lineage: Eukaryota > Viridiplantae > Streptophyta > Magnoliopsida > Asterales > Asteraceae > Tanacetum > Tanacetum coccineum. Next base: position 16,289 of record BQNB010022771.1, on the reverse strand, counting down.
GGTAGATTTCTAACTAATTCTTTAGACGCTAATGATTGAATTAGTTGCATATTAGCATGACCTAATCTTCTATGCCATAGTGTGGAATTTTCGTCTAATGTTGCAAGGCATATTTTGTCTTCCGGTTTATTTCCTAGTTTCATTACATATAATCCTCCTTTCCTAATTCCTTTACCTATAACTTTTTCGTTTTTGATTATTTCGCTATCGTGTTCGGTAAATATTACTTTGCATTTATTATCACATATTTGACCTATACTAAGCAAGTTATAAGTTAAGTTATCTACGTGCTCAACATTTTCAATTATTAAGGAGTCTTGAGAAATCGTACCTTTGCCTATGATTTTACCGCGTAAGTTGCTTCCGAAAATTTATGTTACCTCCGTTGTATGCTTTGTATGAAGAAAACAACTTTCGATTACCGGTTATGTGTTTTGAACGGATTTAATTAAACGGATCCATTACTTTAATCCATTCATCGGGTTCCAAGTTTACTCCCTAAGCATAATTTTCATCGGCGCTTGTGAGCTACAAGGCAAACTTCCATCTTTAGTGTGTTTCCACGCTCATCTGCCCATTGTCGGCTCCATACTCCTCCAATGAATGCTCTTTGATCGGTGTTCTTTGGCGGCTTTGAACATTCTCCAATGAAATGATTTGGGTCACCACATCTAAAACATTTTCTTTCACTTTTATCATAACCATCATTTCTACTTCTTTGGAATGTTTTTCTATCGCCTCGTGGTTGTCTTGCAAATCTTCCTCGTCTCTTGAAGAATTTCTTGAATTCCTTTACGGCCATAGCATACTCTTCGTCTTCACTATCGGAACTTGAGCTATCTTCATCACTTACTTCCTTTTTCACTTTTAATGCAAGTGATCTACTTTGTTCTTTAACCGTTTCTACATCTTTCTTAATTACTTCTTCATAAACTTTCAAGTTTCCAATTAGTTTGTCAAGAGATAAGGTTGTTAGATTCTTTGATTCTTCAATCGCCGTGACTTTCGCGCGCCATTTTGGATGTAGTGCCCTAAGAAATTTCCTAACACAATTCTTGCTAGAAAAACTTTCATCAAGTGCTTTTAGACTAGTAATAATAGTGTTAAATTTAGCAAAGGCATTATCTATTGATTCCTCTTCCGGAATCATAAATTGTTCATATTGTTGAACAAGGAGATCTATTTTGTTAGCTTTGACTTGATTATTACCTTGATGAGTGATTAGTAAAGTATCCTAAATTTCTTTTGCGGTTTGACACATAAAAATTCTTTCGTATTCTTTACGTGGCAAAGCATTATAAATACCCATTATATTTATTATTTTTTGCAAGTTTCTTTTTAAATCATACATCCTAGGTTTATGAAAAGATACAATTTCATCCTTTTTAGTTTCGGGATTATTTTGAATAGGAGGAAAATCACCATCGGTAATAACATGCCAAAGATCTAGATCTTTTGACTTCACATAAGTTTCGAATCTATTTTTCCAATAAATAAATCCATTACTTTCAAAAAGTGGTTGTTAGATATTAGAAAAAGACTCGGTCACCCCGTGTATTTTACTGTTTATTATAGCTCGTAGTTTAATAGTGAATAGTATGATTTTCGGTATTAAGCTGGGTACTTTAAATGACCCTGTATATGTGAGAAACTATATAAGTCCTCTTCCAACTTTTGGAGAGGTAAGCTAGTCTTTCATGTTCTATTCTTATATAAACACATTTTCTCTCACTAGAAAATCTCTCTCATGTGTTTCTCTTCCTAGAAACTAGCCAAGTCCAAGAATCGACCCGTGTTATGATATATAATATACACAATTGTGTATCAAGCTTATCGGATGATTAGATGTGTTATGTGCGATTTCTTGCTTGTTTTAGGATCGAAAAGTGTACCAATGAAGGCTCTTAGCTCGTTTTTTTAAGTTCTCTTGAATTTGATGTTTGTAAATGTTTTGAAGTTTGGTGTTTCATAGTTTTCTATGCCTTTGTGGTACTATGTTTGCAAAAAGAAATCAAGCAAAATCGTTCAAAAGGGTGATTTATAAGTGATTTAGTGTGATAAAAGTCGTTGTTCTTCGTGGATTAATTGCCATAATTTCTTCATGCGGGTTGCTTAAATAATAATATTTTATTAGTAGGTGACCACTTGTCTGAACACGTCGGGTTCTTTGGCTGGCGAGTTGCTTAAACATCGCGCGAGTTGCCTTAATTTTATACTAAATTGTGTGATTAAACTGGTCTAATTAAGCACACACACTCAGCCAAAGGTGGCTGAGTGTTTGTAACCCATAACACACCCCCATATGACCCATTTTCGGGCTATGCCAAACACCCCCTTAAATAAGTCAAAAAGCTTTTTTACTTGATTTTACTTAAAAATAATTAAGGTAGATTGATGTTAGTGACAGTAGGGTTAAAAAGAAACAAGGTAACACAAATTTGCTAGATTAATAAGGGATTTAAGAGCCGAATTTTATTGAAAATAACAAGAAACTCAACTTCAACTCCAAAACTTGAATTAGAATTTTAAAAACAGTACAATACACTTGAAAAGAAAGCTGGAAATCGAAATTACAAGTTGATTAAAATTTAAATAAAAATAAGCTAAGAAAAAACTAATGTGTGTCTTCGGGTGTGTTTTCTTGTTTATATAGAAGTCCAAGGTCCTCTTTTCTTGAACCTTTGTGTTTCTTGTGTGAGTGTGAAGCTCAGCATCAAATCCTAGCCCTCCATTTCTTTTGTGTTTCTTTTAAGCTCAATCCCGCCATTGATTTGTACTCGAAATTGGTAAGATTGCCAGAGTGGCAATCTTTTTGTTAGTGGGATTAGGGGAGGGTGATGGACTGGTTCTAGAGAAGGGTTGGGTAAATGGGAGAAGCTGGTCATGTGATGGTGGGGGGTTCAAGGGAGTTGGCGGGAAAGGGTTGGGGAAGAGAGCCGTTTATTGGCTGGCAGGTTTAAAAGTTTGAATGTTGGCAAAAAGAAACCCTGGAGTTTCACTTCTTTTCCATTTCTTTTGTTTCTTTTCTTTTTAGTTATAAGCAAGTTTAAACAATGGCAAAAGTGACCCTTGTGTTTTAAACACAAAGAATTAAAGAAAGAATAGGCTATTGGCAGTTTAAACCCTTGTGTTTTATAAAGAGATAGAAGTTTTAGAAACTTGCAAATTCAGTCCCTTATATTTTTAAAACACTTTTTCTTTTATAAAACATTTTCAAAATTGACAATTTCAGTCCCTACATCCCCTAGGTTTATAAAAACCTGTTTTTAGGGGGGCCAGGGTCTGGGCTTTGGGTTATGTATTGGGCCCAACTGGGTGTGCATGGGCCCAATAAGGGTACGTGGCTTGTATTGGACCCCATAAGTGTGTCTGGGCCCAATAAGGTTTAGGCCTTATGTTATTGTGGCTTTTTAAGGCCCCAATCATGTTTGGGTGGGTTTCTGTTTGTACAAATGGCTAGAGATTTAGGCTTGTTCCAAGGGCAAGGATTCGGGGCCTTCAAAGTCTTCATAGGTCTCTGTCAAATGCACACAAATGGGCTGCTGTAATTGATTGAGGGCCCATTTGGTCTTCACAGTCTTCGTTAATATACTATTGGGCTTTCCCGGCCCATCAGATGGGTTAGATTTGCATCCAAAAGTAATTCTCAATTACGCTTCCGTATTGACTATTAATTTGTTAGTTTGACTTTGACTTTGACTTTTCTGGTCTTTGGATTTGATTATGGCATTTGTCCTTCAAGCTTTTCCATCCGTGTCTGTTTTGTCGTTTTAAGCTTTGTTTTTTTCTCCTTTACTGGTTATCCTGTTCCTGCACAACACACGTGTAAACAAACATATCTTGTGGCAGTTTTTTGACTGTTTTTTGGTCATTTAAGTCCGTTTTTTAATGAAAAAGGTATTGTATTTAAGCACATACCAGTGGTCCCTCTTGGTGTTGATTCCGTAAATCTCCGAATCATTACTCCCCCCCCCCCCCCCCCCTATATTCCCCCCCCAAGAAATGGTCGATGGATACTAGATTGCTCAAAGAAGAATTGACTCGTATTTCGATATGGGTTAAATTGCATGATGTTCCTATTTAAGTTTTTGAAGAGGATGGGTAATAGCTAATTGACTGACGTTCATTGTAAAACCTTTTTCTGCTTGAATTCATCACAAGCTCCATGTGTAAAGATTCATTTGGGTAGGAGTAGTTTTGCTCGGTGCGTAATTGATGGTAAATCAAGAAGGCCTGACTCAATGGATGTTATGTTTTACTATTGGTATTCCAATCTCTTTCAGAGGATGATTATTTTACATAGAACCATCCAAGATGAGTATTGAATGGAGCTACAGCCCAGATGTGAAACTTGTAAGATTTTTGTTCATTGTTCAAGGACTATTGCCTTAAAAAAGTGGCTGGTCCTCCTATTGTTAGCTACTTCTAATGTTGTTTACACCTATGCCTTGAGAAGACTAATGAATGTTTCCAAACGGTGGTAAAACAAGAGAAGAGGAAAGGTAAGTCCAAGTCTACTAATGGCGGATCAGTTTTACACTGTCCAATTCCGGTTAAACAAAATGTTAGATATGTGCCAAAGCGACTACACGTGCACACAAAAAGGGAAACTACTTATGTGGGTTATACATCTCAATCGACACCTAAAATTTTGAAGACGACTGGTAATTCATCTAAGAAAGATATCTTCTCCATGATCTAATTCTTATATTCTCTGCCTTAAATGAAGAAGACAAAGAAGATGAAGAAATGTGGAAAATTTATGATGAATCGGCAAAACTTAAATCAAAACACAAAAGCAGGTGAAGTTCATCTTTAACGGCTGTTGCAGGTTAGCTTGTTTTAGTATGTGTTATGTGTATCTAAGTTGCAATTAGTTGTTTTCTAGAGTTGTAAGAGTTTTTAAGAACATGTCATTAATCTCAAGTTTTTAGGTGTTTATCAAGCTGTTTAGCTTGAGGTTAATGTGGTACTTCAGCCACATTCCATTTGTACTTAACTTTTTTCGGTTTTAATATACTTTACCGGGGTAACCCTTTACCTAAAAAAAATCTTGAGCACAAGTCGGTCGTTTGATTGACCGGCTTGTGTTGTTAGTTGTGTGTGTAATGTTAGTTTTTGTAAGGTATATTTATGTTTATTATTTAAGCGAGGTATGTTTGGATGATAAAGTTGGTTGTCTTATCACACTTTTCTGATGATGAAGTGAAAAGTGATGTGCCGTCGAGTTGATGGTATTAATGTTGGTCACCACCATAGTCAGTCTAACATATACACATTTCGAAAGCATCAAATATAACCTTTATGGGCCGTGCTTAGCACGGCCTAATACGCTACCTAGTTATAGAGATTAGATGAATCATGGTAGCTTTGTAGGTGGACACGTGTGATGACATTTAGAAATGTTAGTCATACGTGTAATTTGTTTTTTTACAAGTGAAATGATAATGAATGGTAAGGTGTAGTCGACTCTTAGCATGCAAATTTGTAGACTAACACGTGTGCTTATATAAATATGTCTCAATTTTAGGTGTTTACTTACTCTCATGTGAAACACATGAATATGTCTCAATTTAGACACATCAATATATCAACTCATGTGTTTCACATGAGAGTAAGTAAATTTTACTTTTTATTTATTTACTTATTTATTTATTTTTACTTTTGTGTTAAATTTGGTACAAGTGGGTATATTTAGGGCTAATGGGTAAAAACGTAAAATATAAGAAGAGTTAAGGTGGAACCACGAAGCGAAAATGTATAAGATAAATTATATCATATGAGATACTTTTCTGATATATTAAATTACGTAGAGCGCGTACACTAATATTTAGTCCAGAGTCAGGTTCACTTTTAATAAAAAAATTTAACTCATTTAAAGAATGTTAGAGTTGTACTATCTTGAATTAAATGGGTAAATTATATCATAAAACGTCATAAGTCTAGGCTGTAAATGAATAAACGCGTAGGTGCAATTAACGGGTTATACCTGAAAAGACGTATATGCGTAAAAATATACTAAGTGTAGTAAACAAAATGTTAATGGTACAAAGGTGGTGCATACATGAGCTAAGAATGCGAAATGTGCAATGTTTTCGTAAACACGGAAAATAAAATTACGACATAAAAATATATGTAACATGATAAATATGCATAAAACATGTAGACTAAACGTAGTCTAGAGTCGGGTTCATATTAAATGTACGTGTAACGATGAACGCTGAATAACCTATTCGGTTAATTGTAAGAATAAATTTTACTCAAAAGTAAAATAAATAATAAAATTACATGAATAAATAATGACCCTAAAAAATATAGATCGTTGATCAAAGGCGCGCTCATAATCGAGGTTAAATAAAAAGACAATCCAAGCTCAAAATAACCCGACAAATTTAAGACAAGTAAATTTAGTCAAAGACGCTTATAAAAACTTTAATGGTTGATAACCTGTGCTTGACGGTTGTCACATCCTTCCCCCGTTAGAAATAATCTCGTCCCGAGATTCAGTTTGTCTTAGCCAATAATTGCGCTCGAAAATAGGTGTGGGTATCTCGTCCTTACTCTCCCATGTGAACTCAGAATCTCTGCGCTAATTTCATAGAACTTAAACAATATAATTTAAACTATGCTTTAGTCTCCACTTCATAGTCATTACATGTCCATAATTATTTTCGCTAATGGCTTTTATGATTAGAGCGTGATAGTGATCTGTAAATTCCCTCAGTGGAACGATTGGAGCGTTCGCCACAAGTTAGTACTTTTTAAAAATTATTAAAAGACGTGGAACACATCGGAGACTTCACACTTAGCCCCCACTTGGGCCTACTGCATCAACCACACAATAAGCTACCAGACCAACTCTACTGGTACCTTGAGTAGTCCATGTATCGAGGGTTCAACTATCTCGCTTTCCCAAAGCGCTATCATGCCTTCACCGGAACTTCCAACGACGACCGTTATGAACACTCTTAGAGTTGGTGCTCCTAAATTTGGAAATCTAAAGTTCTCCCTGCGGTTTCAGCATAACTTTTCTGTCGGCTCCTAGATGCTTTAAATCAATCCTTCATTGTCATGATACTACACAATCACATTGAAAAACATCTAGTTTTGCAATTAATAAAATCTGTCTCCCGTATCCTTCTAGCCAACAAATGGCGATCTACACTTTCGTTCATAACAAAACAAACAAAAAGGAGCGCAATTGTTGCTAAGTGATTAACTTGTTGTTTGTATGATATATTATACCAAAGTAAGTGTGTAGTCTCAACAACCCGCTAGATCCATAATCACGCAAGAAGCCATCACATGTCCACCATGTTGTATCGATCTCATTGTCACACTGACCATAGTTGATTGTGGGTGTTAAACAGTACTCATATCAAGTTGATTACCTAAAGCCTTCTGTAGTAGTCGCCAAAAGCGTGACGTAAACCGATTATCCCTATCTGAGATAAGGGAAATGGGTACTTCATGCCTTGGTACTATTTCCTTAATGTGTAACTCGACAAAGTTATCCAACTTGTAGTCTTCTCGGTTAGGAAGGAAGTATGCAGACTTCGTTAACCGATCAACGATAACCCATATCGAGTCATGCCATCTTGACATCCTAAGTAAATTTGTCATAAGATCCATCTCTTTACTCATATCTTAATAGTTTAATCTTTACATGGTCTACATGAATTCCCTTTGCATTGACTACGTGACCGAGAAATTGTACTTCTCGAAACCAAAAACCTCACAACTTAGGGCGCCGCCAAGCCGCGTAGAATTTATCGTACCATTCCCCCTTGAGAGAAACCTCAAAATGTTATCAAAGCGTTGTTGATGTTCTTATCTACTTCGTGAGTAGATCACAGATTACCACAATGAACACCAATCACAAAACTTGTCCAAGTAGGCGTGACTTCCACTGAGCTCTTGCGGCAGCTCAAGACAATAAGCTACCGGACCAACTCTACTTGGTACCTTGAAGTGTCCAGTGTATCGAGGGTTCAACTTCCTCGCTTTCCAAAGCGTATCATGCCCTTCCACGACGACCGTTGAGAAGCACTTGGTCTCCTGATTTGAAATCTAGAGTTTTCCTGCGGTTGTCAGCATAACTTTTCTGTCGGCTCCTAGTTGTCTTTAATCATTCCTTCATTGTCGTGATCTTATCAACAGTCTCTTGAATAACATCTAGTCTTGTCAATTGTCTGTCTCCCGTATCTAGCCAACAAAGTGGCGATCTACACTTTCGTTCATACAAAGCTTCAAAAGGTGCGCATTTGATGCTAGTGTGATAACTGTTGTTGTATGATAATTTTACCAAAGGTAAGTGTGTGTCTCAACTACCTGCTAGATCAATCACGCAAGCCCTCAACATGTCCTCCATGGTTTGTATCGTTCTCTCACTCTGACCATTTGTCTGTGGGTGTTAAACAATACTCATATCAAGTTGAGTACCTAAAGCCTTCTGTAGTAGTCGCCAAAAGCGTGACGTAAACCGATTATCCCTATCTGAGATAATGGAAATGGGTACTTCATGCCTTGGTACTATTTCCTTAATGTGTAACTCGACAAAGTTATCCAACTTGTAGTCTTCTCGGTTAGGAAGGAAGTATGCAGACTTCGTTAACCGATCAACGATAACCCATATCGAGTCATGCCATCTTGACATCCTAAGTAAATTTGTCATAAGATCCATCTCTTTACTCATATCTTAATAGTTTAATCTTTACATGGTCTACATGAATTCCCTTTGCATTGACTACGTGACCGAGAAATTGTACTTCTCGAAACCAAAACTCACACTTGGAGAATTTAGCGTACCATTTCTCGTCCTTGAGAAACCTCAAAATGGTATCTAAGCGTTGTTTATGTTCTTTCTTACTTCGTGAGTAGATGAGATTATCATCAATGAACACTATCACAAACTTGTCCAAGTAGGGTCTACATACCCCGTTCATCAGATCCATAAGCACAACCAGTGCATTAGTCAACCCAAAGGGCATGACTATGAATTTGTAATGCCCGTACCGTGTCCTGAACGTTGTCTTGGGGTGTCTTCTTCCTTGACTATTATCTGATGATATTCTGACCATAGATCAATCTTCAAAAAGTAAGTTGCTCTTTTGGTTGATCGAATAGATCATTTATTCTAGGGAGAGGGTATTAGTTCTTGATGGGCAATTTTTTTTTCAATTCCCTGTATTCGATACATGTGCGCATCAATCCGTCTTTCTTTTAATGAAAAGCACTAGTGCATCCTAAGGTGATGAACTTGGTCTTATCAATCCTTTGCTCAGAAGTTCTTGTAGTTTCTTGGACGGCTCTTGCATTTTTTTGATGCGAAACAAAATGGTGCCTTAGCCACCGGTGCCGCTTCGGCACAAGGTCGATCCAGAACTTGACTATCCTAGTCGGGGGGGAGGGGGGTCCTGACAAATATTTTGGAAAGACCTCGGTATGATTCTTTTTTATCAAAATATTTTGGATACTCTTCACATTGGCTCCTTTGCCCACTCTATGTGCTAAAAACGTGACACAGTCCTTCTCCAGGTATATTCCCATCTTGATAACCAACACTGGTTTCAAGTCCTTTCCGGTCCTATCTCCTTGTACCACTAGTATCCTTCCGCCTGCTAAAGGGATTCAAACGATTTTTGCAAAGCAATCAAATTCTGCTAAAATCCTAATCCATCAATCCATCCTTACTACTATGTCAAAGCTCTTCAATTTTTTTTTCACTTGACGGCCTAAACTTATGGTAAAACAACTCGTATCCGCTCTAGGTTCGTAGAGCATATAGGTACAGTAATTGGTTTCCAAGATTTGTTCCAAGGTTGCGCGTGTTTCTTCTTGGAGACATGGTTTTAAAATTTGTCCAAAGACATTTATTTGAGCAAACGCTTGACCAAAGTATAATTTGAGTGCGTATATATGTAATATAACTTGGAATTTATCATAATAATATTTATGAAAAAAAAGATGCCACAAAAGTTTCTGTAGAGAAAGTATAAAAAAATTCCATGCATAGTTTTAAATTTTTTATAATGATAATCGTGCAAAAAGATGTGTCTGTGAAGCTCGTATTTCTTAGTGACCTTTAATAAAGTTGACTTTTCAGCATAAATCGTAATAAACGAGTTTCAATAAAATAGTTCAAGTAGTGTATAAATAAAGATTTTTAAAATTTTGAAATTATTATTGGCAATGTAATGAAATTGATACAACGAACTTATATATTAAGAATGTCTAAAGGTGGGTTGGATAATAATATCCAAAAATATTTGTGTGTTCAGACGGTCTTTTATACATAGATTTTTGGACACTAGACAATGTTATTATTAGAAATCTACTAATGCATCATGCTTTAAAAAGGATTTTTAAGATAACATTTTACTCGTACAAATTTTTGTTACAAGGGACTTTGACTCATCCAAATTGGTACTATCTCTGAAACAGAACACCAGGATGAAAATTGTTGTCATGGTTACACAATTAACCAAATTATCAAGTATAAGGTTCTTATCCTTCTATCAATCCTTTTATCTTAAAAGGAGTCTTCCAGGTGATGGTCATACAACCAAACAATTAGAGTGATAACACTCCTAGGCGAGTTGCTCCTAGGGCGACTAATGACGTAATCCGTCTCATCGAATGGCTTCAAGAATGAAACGTTAAGAGTAACGGATTTCCATGGTAAAAACACAATGTCAATCCACATAATGGTTAAGAAGATAGTCGCGTGCAATACGCATGGTAGGGTCATATACCATATTAAATGCCATAAATAAAATAGTTCAAGTAGTGTATAAATAAAGATTTTTAAAATTTTGAAATTATTATTGGCAATGTAATGAAATTGATACAACGAACTTATATATTAAGAATGTCTAAAGGTGGGTTGGATAATAATATCCAAAAATATTTGTGGTTTAGACGGACCTTATAGTACATAGGTTTTGACAATAGATAATGCGATTATTTGAAATCTTCTAAAGCACCATGTTTTAAAAAGGTATTTAAGAATACCATACAAATTTTTGTTACAAAGGACTTTGACTCATCCAAATTGGTACCATCTCCGAAACACGAACACCAGAACAAAAATTTGTTATCATGGCTACATAATTAACCAATTTATCAAGTATAAGGTTCTTATTCTTTTATCAATCCTTTTATTTCAAAAGGAGTCTTTTAGGCAACGGTCATACAACCAAACAAATAGAGTGATAACATTCCTAGGCGAGTTGCTCCGAGGGCAACTAATGACGTAATTCGTCTCATCAAATGTCTTCAAGAACGAAATGTTAAAAATAACAGATTTCCACGATAAAAACAATGTCAATCCACATAGTGGATGAGAAAATAGTTGTGTACATACGCAAGGTAGGGTCATATACCCTATTAAATGCCAGAATTGGCGCGGGGAAAAAGAGTTTTTTTTGTATTACGACCGGAATATAACTGAGGTAAAAGTACGGTTTAAGGTATGAAGGCAAGCTATATGCGCCATAAATGGCCTTTCAACAAGTCGGCTACTAGCCAGAGTTCAACTCATAGCTGAAAATAAGACAGTTATGACGTATCAAAATGTTCCTTCAACAACTGTTAGGATGAATCAATCAACTACTGAGTGGTTATGTACTAATCGATCACTCTTACTCACATTCGCAACCAAAACGGTTGGCTTAATAATATGACAAAATAAGACAGAAACATGACCGAAATATACGTCGACGTAGTTTCTAATAGCGAAAAAAATGAACATATCTACATGCCGTGCATACGCAGTCCATTTGCTGCTTGTCTCAAGCTCTGACTCAAAATCTATCGACGAGTCCTTTTCGGGGTCCTATGCAGGGTAGGGGTATGAAGAATAGTTAGGTGTACATCGCAACTCAGTCACTGAATTATCATTGCGCAAATACGATCTCTAATGATTTCCTAGTCGGGGAGGACTAGGTTGTCTGAAGATCAGAATACAAATATTCACCACAGTCTTTGTTTGAACTGTATATTATACGGGAAAGTAAGGGATATGACTTAACGACCGCGTCATGGCGAAAATAAATACGTGCTTAGTCTATTAGGTCATAGTGCGACAAAAATAAAGAACACATGTAAAATGACATATTAGACTATAGAACAAACATGAATGCATGAAATATGAATGCATGAAATATGAATGCATGAAATATGAATGCACACGACCAATGCAACTTCAGGTGACCTTATGCCTATGACTCCACCAAACATGATACTTGGTAACTATTCCTGACATTCTATGATTCTACCTAAATTAGACAGAGTTGATTAAGTTCCGTCTAATTAAATTCAAATGATGCAATATCCGGGCTAGTCAACTCCTATCATGTTCAGTGTTTTATAAAAGTACTTTTCGGTTATAGTTTCGATTTTTATTTTTGAAAAATCGGCATTCTTTATAACCATATAGCTCTGATACCAAATCTGTAACACCCCGCCAAAGCGGAAACACGGAGTGTGACAGCTCAAGGCACAAGCATATGGTAATAGCACAACACCATAATTAATTTTATAAGAAATAGTACAATAATACCATAATTGTCTTCGCCGAACATTGGCGTTTAAAACATAAGTTTAAAGTTCACAAAAGCTTCGACTTGACATTTCAAAGTTTAAAGGGACGATACGATGAGACCATGATGCAATGCCTTCATAATAAAACTACTGACGATCACCTGAAATGCATGAGAAAACAGGTCAACTATGAAAATAATTGGTGAGTACACGGATTTATGAAAATGTAGTAAGAACCCATTTATAAATAAGACATCATGGCAAGAGTCCTGTGAATCTATCCTATTACAAGTCCCGCCCATACAAGACTTGTAATAAATATACATTCACCTACACTTCCATGATAAAGAAAAAGTCCCAAAATATTGTTTATAAAAGAAGACATCATGGCCAGAGTCATATGAATTTATCTCAATACAAGTCCCGCCCATACAAGACTTGTATCGTATAAATTCACATACAATTCCATAATATACATATATGCCCAATAATAGAAAGTCTAAATGTTCAAAGCCACTTGGTTGATATTAAAGTAAAATATTCCAGTAAAATGCACACGCAATAAATATAGTGTCAAAGCACAAATGAACGATTGCCCCTATATATAAATATTATGAATATTCCATAACAGTGGAACCGAGAGGTTGGCCGACCTCTAATAGCGCTATCCATAATATTTACACTCCAGAACAGCGGAGCGCAACAAGTACGTATAAATTGGGATCTGAACAGCGACCCAAAGGGGGACTTAGACAGGTAAGGGGAAAGAACAGGATCCCACACACCTAACACTATATCCATGCACCTTACGTATTCACACAGAATACGCAAAGTCTTGTTTTAATAAAAGTCACACGTATTAGAAATATAATACGTGAAGTTTAATATTAACCAAGTCTTACATATTATAAAAATAATATGCAAAATCCAACAATGTACAAATAATACGTATATCATAAGATAATACACAAAGTCTCAATATGGCAATTGACAGATTTAAAAATCAGTTCATAGTATGTAATAATCCCCAAAATAAAGAGTAGTAAAACGGGGATCTTGCGAATACTCAAATGCACTTATCAAGTTCAAAAGTAGTTTATGTAGTCCAATATAGTTTAAAATGTCCATATAGTCCAAAATGCTCAAAAATGTCCAAATAGCTTAAATAGTCCGAAGTAGTTCAATAATCCACGCATATAAAATAATTTGCAAAGTACGCTCGAATATTTCATAATCAGTAACATTCATGCAAATCACCCTAAAAACGTATAAAATATTTAGAAAGAGGGGGGCCGTGAACTCACCTTAACGATTAAAGCGTGAGTACAAGAATGAACACAACGAGTATCTATAACCATCGAACGTAAACCTCACTAGACACGACCCGAGTTTTGACAGTTGTCACGGCTAGTGATGTAGTTACACAATCGCCATTTTTTTCTTACACTTTTAATAACTTTTTTTTATCTTCACTATGTTGTTAGATCAGATTTCATCCATTTTTATAGAGATTAGATGAATCATGGTAGCTTTGTAGGTGGACACGTGTGATGACATTTAGAAATGTTAGTCATACGTGTAATTTGTTTTTTTACAAGTGAAATGATAATGAATGGTAAGGTGTAGTCGACTCTTAGCATGCAAATTTGTAGACTAACACGTGTGCTTATATATGTCTCAATTTAGACACATCAATATATCAACTCATATCTTTCACATGAGAGTAAGTAAATTTTACTTTTTATTTATTTATTTATTTTTACTTTTGTGTTAAATTTGGTACAAGTGGGTATATTTAGGGCTAATGGGTAAAAATGTAAAATATAGGAAGAGTTAAGGTGGAACCACGAAGCGAAAACGTATAAGATAAATTATATCATATGAGATACTTTTCTGATATAATAAATTACGTAGAGCGCGTAGACTAATATTTAGTCCAAAGTCAGATTCACTTTTAATAAATGTTTTTTTAACTCATTTAGAGAATGTTAGAGTTGTACTATCTTGAATTAAATGGGTAAATTATATCATAAAACGTCATAAGTCTAGGCTGTAAATGAATAAACGCGTAGGTGCAATTACCGGGTTATACCTGAAAAGACGTATATGCGTAAAAATATACTAAGTGTAGTAAACAAAATGTTAATGGTGCAAAGGTGGTGCATACATGAGCTAAGAATGCGAAATGTGCAATGTTTCCGTAAACACGGAAAATAAAATTACGACATAAAAATATATGTAAAATGATAAATATGCATAAAACATGTAGACTAAACGTAGTCTAGAGTCGAGTTCATATTAAATGTACGTGTAACGATGAACGCTGAATAACCTATTCGGTTAATTGTAAGAATAAATTTTACTCAAAAGTAAAATAAATAATAAAATTACATGAATAAATAATGACCCTAAAAAAATAGATCGTTGATCAAAGGCGCGCTCATAATCGAGGTTAAATAAAAAGACAATCCAAGCTCAAAATAACCCGACAAGCACAAAATAAATTAAGACAAGTAAATTTAGTCAAAGACGCTTATAAAAACTTTAATGGTTGATAACATGTGCTTGACGGTTGTCACAAGTTTCCTGATGGCGGCCTGAGTCATGGCTGGTGCTGCAGATGTTGATGTTCTCTTGGGAGCCATTCTATCAACATTTACAAAACAACACTGAATAAGAATTCATATAATGATAGTCATATCACAAGTCATCGTATAAAAATCTAAAATTTCATACTTAGTGATATTGAATTTATTTGACATATAATTGTATAGATTCTCATTTTGATGCAAGTTCTAACAAAGAAATACACATCCTTTGATATTACATTGTAGGTTATAACGGAAGATTTTGGAATCGACACACTAACAAGCATTTAACTCATTTGGTTTCTCGGGGACTGGTTCACTTCTCAGTGGTTTCATATCGCGACCACTTAGATAACTTATCTGGAAGTCTTAGATTCTAAATTTTTTATGCTCAATGTCTTGATTATTGATCGTATCCATGATATCTGGGTAAAATGGTTTGAGAAAACCGGATGGTAAGAGAACCATAGTAATTCTGGATAAAGATATGAGTCATCACACTACAGAATATAGGATAAACAACCACGACATACATAAATTGGTATCATAAAACAGCGAGGTATAATGGAATCACCATTGTATTAAGTCATAAACAACTTGTCTACATATTTTACATAGTTAAAATTTGACAAGTGTCATTATTTATGCCACACATCTAGTGGTTGGATTCTAACAAAAGCTATAAATGATAAGTGTTGGGAATTCTGATTTGATGATTACAAAACCTTATATGCAACAATAAAGAAAGAAGAAACAACAAGGACTTAAGATGTAATATTAGGTTAGCTTAATATGTAAGCTAGGGTTTTATTGTAACCTCCCTCTATTATATAAAGAGGAGGTAGGCGTCTGGTATAGATATCCAGAATAGAATTAGAACTCTCCAATGAGAGTCTAATAGTTATCATAGTTAGACTATCCCCAAGATCATTTGATCTTGGGGTAAGTGATTAATAGAAAACCTTGTTTAGTAATATTGTGTTCTTATAATTTCCGCTGTGCATATCAATATTACTTGATCCTAGATGTGCTAGATCGTGGTTTCACAATAAGGATCTAGTCTAGTAGTCTAGTGGTCCTCCCTTGTGGTTCTTGAGTTCACGGATCTTGTCCAGAAGACTCTTCATATCTGATCGATGGCGAACCTGGATATCCTCG
>BQNB010022770.1:30142-62617 GCA_026074375.1 Tanacetum coccineum | reverse complement strand
AGACTTTAGCCCTCGCGATAAACAGAATGCCTCTACCAATTCACTTAGAAAAAACCGAGTTTCTTTTGTAGAACCAAGTGAAACATCAACTCATAACACACCACCACAAGTTGAGCACTAGAAAATAAATTTGACTAATGCTCCTGGAATTCCCTCTACAGGAGTAAACGGTGACTCAACAGCTAGCAAGTCGAAGACTAGGAGCAATACAAAGAAAGATAGGACCTTGCCAGCTAAAAGTGCCTTGAAACAAGTAGAAGCCCATTCTAAGATGAATAAGTCGAATGAGAAACAAAAGAATCGTGTTGATTCTAGTATTAGCTATAAGCGTACTGTAATTAATTCGAATTCTAATACTTGCAAAACTTGTAACAAATGCTTAATTTCTGTTAATCATGATTAATGTGTTGTGCTTTCTGGGATGTTTGTGAAGCAATCCCCTGCCACTAAAGTGTAGCGGGTTAAACAAGTTAAGCAAGCTTGGAAGGCCATAGGGAAATTGTTTACCACTATCGGCCATCAGTGGCGACCCACTGGCAGACTATTACCTTTAGGAGATCAGTGGTCTTTAACTAGGAATACTCCACCTAAGGTCTTGCCTACAAAACAATGGAAGCCCACTGGTAGACTTCTCCCGTTAGGAAGACAGTGCCCTTTAGCTAGGTCTACTGCTCTTAAGAGTGACTGTATGCCAGCTGATCCACAGGAAACTATTACCCCTGTAGCATATAATCTTGCCTGCACTAACCAACCGGACGCCAATTGCAATTGGGGATCCAATGTATCCAAATCTCCATTTTTTCCTTTGTTCAAATGCAGGTTATACAGATTGTTCTCTGGTATTTGGACTTAGGCTGCTCAAAACATATGACTGTAGATCGCTCACGGCTTAGGAATTTCATGAAAAAGTTTATCGGGACTATTTGATTCAGAAATGACCAGTTTGGTGCAATTACGGGTTATGGGGATTATGTCATTGGTGATAGTGTAATTTCCAGGGTATACTATGTAGAAGGACTGGGACACAACCTTTTCTCTGTTGATCAATTTTGTGATTCAGATCTTGAAGTTGCCTTCAGAAAGCACACATGCTTCGTTCGAGACTTAGATGGTGTCAACCTTATTAAAGGAAGTCGTGGCATGAACTTATACATCCTCTCCCATTTGCTTACTGTCTAAAGCCTCCAAGAACAAATCCTGGTTATGGCATCGTCGCCTGAATCACTTAAACTTTGGCACCCTCAATGATCTTGCTAGTAAAGATCTTGTTAGAGGCTTACCTCGGTTGAAGTTTGAAAAGGATCATTTATGTTCTGCATGCCAACTTGGAAAGAGCAGGAAAGCTATCCACAAACCCAAGATGATTAACACCATTACGGAAGTTTTACACACCCTTCACATAGATTTATGCAGACCGCTGAGAGTGCAGAGTATAAATGGGAAGAAATACATTTTGGTAATAGTCGATGACTACTCCAGGTTTACATGGGTGAAGTTTTTAAGATCCAAGGATGAGACTCTTGCTTTTGTAATCAATCTGTTAAAACAACTTCAAGTTGGTCTCAACAAAACAGTCCGGTTCGTGTGGACTGATAATGGCACCGAATCCGTTAATAAAGATTTGACTGATTACTATGAAAGCATTGGCATAACCCACGAGAAGACCGTTCCGAGAACTCCTCAGCAGAATGGCGTTGTTGAACGATGGAATCACACTCTTGTTGAAGTTGCTTGGACAATGCTGATATTCTCCAAAGCTCCCTTGTTTCTTTAGGCAAAAGCTGTGGCTACTGCCTGTTACACCTAAAACCGATCCCTAATACATACTCTTCACAACAAAACCCCATATGAACTAGTGCATGACAAGAAACCCGATCTTTCTTTCCTACATATATTTGGGGCTCTCTGCTACCTAACAAATGACAGCGAAGATCTTGGCAAATTGAAAGCTAAAGCAGACATTGGGTTCTTTGTTGGTTACGTACCAAACAGGAAGGGTTACAGAATCTACAACAAACGGACCCGATAAATCATGGAAACTATTCACGTCACATTCGATGAGATGACTAAGCAAACGGCTCCTGTACACTCTAGTCTAGGACCCATACATAACCTTTTGACGCCTGGACCTATCAGTTCTGGGCTCGTACCCAATCCTCCTCCTGCTGCTCCTTATGTACCTCCTACCAATAAGGAATTAGAGATTTTGTTCCGGCCTATGTTTGATGAATATTTTGAGACCTCTACGGTCGATCTTTTGGTACCCCCTGCTCCTGCACCTTAAGCTCCAGTCAACCCTACCGGTCCATCCGTATCCATCCCCAATGATCAAGAGGCACCATCGGGAAGTCATTAACCGTCATCTTCGGCATTACAATCTCCAAGTTTACATCAAGGCGTTGCAGCTGAATCTCCTCTCATGGAAGACAATCCTTTTGCTCCTATTGACAATGATCACTTCATAAACGTGTTTGCTCCGGAACCTAGGTCTGAAGCATCATCATCCGGGGATCTTAGTTCAACCGAATCTCCTTATGTCTCTCAAACACTTCATCATCTCGGGAAATGGAGCAAAGATCACCCGCTGGATAATATTATTGGCAATCCCTCTCGACCGGTATCCACCAGAAAACAACTAGCAACCGATGCCTTGTGGTGCTTGTATAACTCTGTCTTGTCAAAAGTCGAACCAAAGAACTTCAAATCTGCAATAACTGAAGATTGCTGGTTTCAAGCCATGCAAGATGAGATTCACGAATTTGATCGACTTCAAGTATGGGAATTAGTACCTCAACCAGACTGTGTCATGATTATTGCTCTCAAGTGGATCTACAAAGTTAAACTTGATGAGTACGGTGATGTTCTGAAAAACAAGGCTCGGTTGGTGGCCAAGGGATATCGACAAGAGGAGGGAATTGACTTCGAGGAATCATTTGCACCGGTTGCACGTATCGAGGCTATTCGAATCTTCATCGCCAATGCCGCCAGTAAAAACATGACCATCTATCAGATGGATGTCAAAACAGCATTCCTTAATGGCGAGTTGAAGGAAGAAGTCTATGTTAGTCAACCAGAGGGATTCGTTGATCCAGATCATCCGACACATGTTTATCGTCTGAAGAAGGCTTTGTACGGTTTAAAGCAAGCCCCTCGGGCGTGGTACGATACCTTGTCACGATTTCTTCTGGACAACAAATTTTCCAAGGGTGCAGTTGATCCGACATTATTCACTAGGAAAACAGGCAAACATATTCTTCTTGTTCAAATATATGTAGATGATATCATATTTGCCTCGACCGACCCTAAAGCGTGTGACATATTTTCCAATGAGATGAGTTCCAAATTTCAAATGTCAATGATGGGACAAATGTCGTTTTTCTTAGGATTACAAGTTTCTCAAAATCCTGGAGGCATTTTTATTAATCAATCAAAATTTGCTCTTGAAATATTAAAGAAATTTGGGATGGATTCGTGTGACCCTGTTGATACACCCATGGTGGATCGACTTAAACTGGATGAGGACCCCTTAGGGATTCCAGTTGACCAAACTCGATTTCGTAGTATGGTCGGCTCCCTAATGTATCTCACTGCCAGCAGACCCGACCTTGTATTCGCTGTATGCATGTGTGCTAGGTATCAGGCTTCGCCTACCAAAAAGCACCTTGAAGCACTTAAGCGGGTCTTTCGGTATCTCAGAGGAACCATTAATTGGGGTCTTTGGTATCCGAAAGACACTGCTATGACACTAACAGCCTATGCAGATGCGGACCATGCAGGTTGTCAAGACACACGAAGAAGTACGTCAAGAAGTGCTCAGTTCCTTGGAGATAAACTAGTCAGCTGGTCCTCAAAGAAACAGAAGAGTACTGTGATCTCTACAATAGAGGCTGAATACATTGCCATGTCTGGATGTTGTGCTCAGATACTTTGGATGAGATCACAGCTTATAGACTACGGCTTTGTCTTCAATAAGATTCCCTTGTATGGTGACAATCGCAGTGCCATTGCGCTCTGCTGCAATAATGTCCAGCACTCCCGGTCTAAGCACATTGATAAACGACACCAATGGGAAAGTGTTGTTAGAAGATTTATTCTAGCGTGAGAAGATTATTTCTGATTCAATTAATGTTTCCTCGACTGGTCAACCACTATGCTTATTCTTAAAAAAGAGTAGAAATATTTGATAAAAGAGGTACACATAGGTATGATGATACCTTTAGATAGTCATTATCCTGCAAGAAGAAATGTTTATATCCGAGACTTAGTTGACTTAGGTATTATCATTCCTGCTATTTAGGGGGAATAATTGTGACATCTGAGACTTAGCTAACCTTGGTGTTTTAATTTATATCATCAATATCTTGTAAGGAGAAATACGCTCATCAGAGACTTAATTGACTTTGATGTTATGGTTTTGAATTATTTGTGTACTTCGAATATATGGGCTTTATATATCAAGTCTTCTTAATGCGGCTTACAAGAAATATTTGAATCTACTCAAGAAAGGATTGCTGGTTCGGGAGAAGCTAAGACAACTTCCATCTGGAAAGTATTGAGACGGACTACAGATTGCTAACATGGACAAAATGATTATGCCACTTTTGGTTTGAACATTTTAGGTCCTGTCTCATACATAATCTTGTACATCAATAAGTAGTGTGGTAATCAGTGTTATGTGTCAGTTTATGAATTTTTCATGAGTTTCTCGTTAAACTCAAATCATTTATAAATTCATCATAACTGACACTAACAGAATTCCTCAATAATTGAGGGGGAGCATATATAGGTTCCAATATCGGTTTGTGTTTAATCAAACCACATTTTTCTCCTAAATTTTCTAACATATTTAAATCAATTGAGATCCTAAATCTCAAAGGGTTTGAAATTTTTGATCAGGGGAGAGAATGTGATTTAAATAGAAAATCTAATAAAAAATGTGATCTTTTGGACTCAAGTGTAGGCTCTCCCATATGTGCTAAACCTTTTCGAATATCAATACACATATTGAAGGGGAGCAAATGGTGTATGATGGAAATTGTGGAAATACCAAAGACCGACCCTGTAATTACTTTATCGGAGTTATAAGGATGGTAAGGTTAGGTACTCGATCCCACGATCCCGCCAGAGCCGGAAGGATCTACCCAGGGACAATCCACTAGTTAGTGTAGAAGTCCTTAGGTATGATTATTAATTGTAGTTTTACATACATATATAAAATATAATATATAGTACTATGTAAAATTACCAATTTACCCTTGAGGACAAAGGTGAAAAGGAAATTCTTCAAAATATATATAATATAATATAATACGTATATTAACCGGTAAGTGATTACCGGGTCGTATCCCAAAGAAATGTGAATTGATACCCTCGATTTAGCTTGGACAATGTTATGAATGATTTTCAACTTTTTGAATGATTTTCTACGACTAAAAACAATTTAAACAATTAAATGCAAGAGAAATAACTAAACACGCGGACGAAAAACGGAAATGACAAAATAAACCCTAATTAGCACCTTAACCTAGAATTAACAATCTAATTATATGAGTAAAAATAAAGGGATTTGCAAAATTTGAAAACTAAACAATAAAATTTAAAAGAAATCACAAAAACGAATAACGGGTAACGAAAACCGAGCCCTAAAAGCTAAAATACTCAAAATGAACTTACGAGAGTCAAGCTAATTTTCCTACGTTCTAAATGATAAAATAAAATTTTCTAAAAAAGATTTATATTTTTTGATTATTTTTCTATTTTTTATGATTTTTTAAAGTTTTTAATGAAAATAAATGATTAAAAATACTAAATTAACTCTAAAAATTCTAGAAAAATGACAGAAAATAGCTTAAACTATTTAAATCCTAGGAAAAATAAGCCCGAGATCACAGCTTATAAAATAAGCTGTGAAATAAGCTTTGACAGCTTATAAGGCTTATTGGCCAAAATGAGTATAAAGAATAAAGAGTGCAAGGGTCTTATGAAAAAGACCCAAGGGCACAGCGGTAAGGAGTGGGTGTGTGTTTATAAAAGGTTGAGGTGTTGAGGTCGGGGGTTCGAGTCTTGCTCACCCCCGACTTCCACTTCCCTTTTTTTGGTTTTTATAAAAAACTTAAAGAACAAAAGTTGTTAAGCTTCTAAAGATAAGCAACTTTAATAAAAGTACTATAAGCTAAAACTCAAAAATAAGCACTCAAAAAGCTTTTTAATAAGCTGTAAACAGAAAGTGAGCTTTTAAGCTCCAAAAAGCTAAAATTCACTTATAAGCTTGCACACAACTCCTTTTAAGCTCAAATTCAAATCTAAAAGTTGCTCTAGAAAGCTTAAGATGTGTAAAAGCTAAATTCAATAAGCTAATTTAACTGAAACACTATAAGCTATCTAAATCCTTTGATCTAAGAGGGCAAACTCAGAAACTAAAACTTAAGGCTTAAAATCTAGAATAGCTAAGTTGCACAATAAGCTATTACAGGATTTGAGCTTTTGAAAACTTAACAACCTACTTGTAAACTATTAATCCAAATCATAAAATCCAAACTTATCAGCTAGAAATCTAATTTTAAAAACTAAGATCTAGTTATTACTGTTTTTTGGACTTTTTAAGGTTTTTGATGAACTTTTACAGCTAAATTATCCTAAGAAATAAGCTAGGAATGTGAAAACAAGTTTTAAACTATCTTATCCTATATCTAAACTAAAAGATTATTCAATTTTAAAACCTAAAACCTAATTAAGCTAGCTTAAATTCTTTTTGACGTATATAACCAACGTCTCAGTAGCCTTCTGCTTCTTGTCAACATTTCCATCAAATTATATTCAGCGTTTTGGGGGACACTAATTTTGTATGACAAAATCGTCGGGTGTTAAGTGTAACTAGATGAGCAATGTTCGATCTCACCAAAGAACACACTCAGAGACGGCCCTTCAGATCACACCCCCCTACCCCCCCACAAGTCGACAACAACAATGCTTTTTCTTCCCCTCTAACTTCTGATGCACTTATCAAATTTGTCAACGACCTGGGTTACCCGAAAGTTGTCAGACACTTATCTGATGTCGTGACTAATGACATGTTTCAACCATGGAGGGCACTCACTACAATCATTAATTTGTGCCTTACGGGAAAGACTTCAGGGTTTGAAAGACCAAGGGCTCCAGTGTTGCAGATTCTTTGGGGCGTCGTCAATCAAGCCCATATCGATTATGCAGAAAGGATGTGGGAAGAATTCACTCAATCCATCCATACTTTCATTGAAGACAAAAAGAATCTAGCACATCATACTCAGGGAAAGAAGAAAGCCACCCTTATTGTGATCCCGAGTGTTAGGTTCACCAAGCTGATCATCTTTTACCTACAAAGCAAGCACAAGTTCCACCCGAGACTAGATTCTCCACTTCATTTGCCTACTGAAGAACCTGTTCTTGGATATCTCAAGTTTAGTGCTAAGGGAACCAAACGGGAAGTCTTTGGGATGCCTATTCCGAATGATCTTATCACTGATGACATTCGAGGTAAACAATACTACAATGCTTATCTGGAGAAAGTAGCTAAGCATCAAAGATATCTTGCTGGTGAAGAAGTTAGTGATCCTAACTCTCCTGCTCCTAAACCTGCTAAGGCTACTAAACCTAAAGCATCCAAGCAATCTAAGCCCTTAACACCTAAAGCAGCAACCAAGAAACCTAAACCTGCACCTGCCAAGCCTCGGGAAAAGAAACAAAAGCTGGTTACAGAGACATCTGAGGCGCCATCTCTAGTCAAACAATCCAAATCTGGTAAGGTGGTGAAGAAGCGAACGAAAAAGTGCTCACTTCAGTTGGTAGATGAATTTGTTGATGAAGGTGTTCCTGAGAATGAACCCAGGATTGGTGATGAAGAGGCTGATCTACAAAAGGCAGTAGAAGAAAGCTTAAAGGAAGTTCACTCTGCTCGTCAAGGTGCACTTCCACCGGTGGTGATCAGGGAACCTGAATCTGGAAAATTTCAACCACTTCCAGAGGTTCAGGGTAAGGGGAAAGAGAAAGTCGGGGTTGAACAAGCTGCGCAAGTCTTACTCAACCTTTAGAATCCAAAGAAAAAGAGCCTTGCAGATCAGTACATCTTTCAGAGGTGCACTTCTACACAAACTGAACCTACTGGTCATGATGAATCTTCTTCATTATATGCTGAACTTGGGCTGACAGACAGTGAGACGGATTCTGATGAAGAAGTATCGGGGATTGTTGCTAGAGTTCAAAATGAAGGCCAGGCTAGACCAAACCCTGGTGAACATGATAAAGGTCAGGCTGGACCAAACCTTGGTGATGCTGAAGTGTCTCAACCTCCATCAAGTCATGTTGTTCATGCTGGACCAAACCTTGAACACATGGATCTTGAAGCCTCTGATACTTCAATTCAACCAAACCCTGAGCAAATGGATGAAGAATTCACTACAACGGCCTATCCAAATGTTCAAGAGAACTTTAAACTCCCAACTAAAGGTGAAGTAAGACTTGAGGAACCTGTGAGCTCAGCTGGAACCATGTCTTCTCTACAAAATCTTGACAATGGAATCTCAGGTTTGCCGATCATCCTTTTGGGAGATGTCCTAAAACCCCCCCCCCCCCCCCCCCCCCCCCCTGGAGCCGAACCTAAAAAAACCATACTGAATTCAGAGGGTCAGTCAATGGTCTCACGTTTCCCCATTCATCAGGACACCTCTTTCTGTCCCTCTAATGACACCCCGGTTATTGATCTCACAAGTCTCGTCACCATGTCTCCACAACGATTGAAGCATCACATACAACATCAAACAGCAAAACTGTCACTGCAATCACAACAACAACAACATCTCTTCTACCAATACCACCTCAACCACAACAAGGCTCCTCAAATTCGATGTTAACCAGGGGCATGGTGAACTTGAACAACATTATGGCAGCCCCCCCCCTCTATGGTGGAGGCAAACAAGCTTGGAGGGAAATATTAGACAATAAGGGTCCAGATTGTACAAACTAGAGAATCTTAATATCCCTTATCAGGTGAGTAAAGCGGTGGATGAAATTGTCACTGATGCTGTTGACTGGGCTATTCAAGCTCCTCTCAGGGATCGCTTCAGAGATTTGCCAGAAGCTGACATGAAAGAGATTCTTCACCACCGCATGTGGGAATCCAACTCCTACCAAGCTCATGAAGACCAAAAGTAGTTGTACGAAGCTCTAGAGAAGTCAATGGCCCGCGATCATACTGACCAGCTCCTAACCGATTTGGCTGAAGCACGAAAAAAAAAGAAAAAGAGACATGCTTCACCGAAAACACCACCTGGGTCTCCACCTCATTAGCCACCTCCTCCTCTACCACCAGCAGGTTCATCTAGAACTCCAAGATCTTCAGGAGCTTTTGGATCGTCTCAATTGCCTCCTCCTCCTCCTTCACCTCCATCCACCTACCAGAGTGATCAGTCTACAAGCACCGATGCTCTAAGCTCTTCAAAGACAGCTACTTCAGCTGAATATACGGCTTGGATGACTACTGACACAAGACTCAAGCCGTCTATCTTATCCATTCCTGAAGAGCTACATATGGATGATGATACGACTCTCGACGAACAGGTACAGTCGTCTGGTGATGAAGACATCGGCCATGATCACATTCCCATGGTGAACTTAAGGCAAAATTGGTGGAAGCCACTCACTAAAGACAGACCTGCTACACCAGAACCTGCCTGGTCCATCCCATCATCTGATCTGCCTATCCCAGTGAACAACTAGGCATCTGCTCTTGCGTCCACCTATGCACCTCCTCCAGAGAACTCGTTACTTGCGCAGACTGGTGACATGGCAATCTTTATGGACTGGTTCTGCAAAAAGCAAGGGATCACTAAACTTAAACAACAAGACCTGGAAGGCCCTGCATATGAAATTGTCAAAGTCTTCCATCCTAATGTGATTCATCTTCAGTACCAAATGGAAGAATGCCATAAACTACTAACCGATCAAGTGGACGAGTCAATCATCAGGTATAATGTCAGCAAACCTCTACCACTGGGTGGTCCACCAGGTCAAGTCACGATTCAATCTGACTTCTTCTTCAACAAAGACTTGGAGTATCTATGATACGGTCGCAAGAGTGGCAGGCCTGCATTGTCCATCTCGAAGATGAAGGCGGCCTATTATCCTGATGTTGGCTTAGAGCAAATGGTACCCGATCAGATGTGGATTGAAGAGGAATGCAAGTATGACATCGCTGCTATGTATGGTATTTCTCACTGGTGGTTCCAAAGACAATGATTCTACATTGACAGACACACATCTGAGGGTGATCGCAGAGCTGTTAGGACTCATATGCGGATTTTAAGTGTTGTCAGAATTGAAGTCTTCTCCTTATATGGGTATGATTGCATGAAGACGATTGTCCTTCGTAGAGCTGATCTACAGGAATATATCATTGCAGAAAGAGACTTCAAATATTTGTACCCGAGTGACTTTGAAGATTTGTACTTATTGAACCTTCAAGGTCACCTGAACCACCTACCACCCACAGATAAGAAGATTCTCACTACTGCAGTCAACCTATGGACCAGAAACTTGGTTATCAGACAACGAGTAGAAGACTTCCAACTGGGTATTGAGAGCTACCAGACTCAGCTAAACCTCACCAAACCTCGATGGGATGCAACTGGTTTTGAGTTCAAGCACGACTTCACCGTAATTGACTCTCCAAGAGCCGTCACATTTAGGGATAGATATGGGGTTTAGATGATCATGCGCTTCAATGAGATCCACAAGTTCAGCGACGGCACTCTGAAACAGATTGATGAAGCATTAGATTATCGGGTCAAGATTCGGGCTTGAACACACGGTTTTGGACAAGGAAAGATGTCGACAGGAGCAAGGAGTTCATGTTTGCCATACAGAAACGGCTTAAGACAAGGAGAATCTTCCGAAACCTGGAAAGCTTTGTTGGTGGAAGGATAAGAGAGGGAGACTACAGACTGCTGAAGAGAACCGAATGATCACATCATCTCGGCAATCAAGGTCCCTCTCGTGTGGGGTATCATTTTTATATATGTTGTTGTCATATGTACATAATAAAGTAGTGATTACAATGTATATTGTATCCGTATACTCAGTTATAATATGTTCCATCATAGGCTTGTATAAATCGGACACAGTTTCTCCCAAATTTTCCTAACTTAAATCAATTGAGACCTAAAATCTCAACGGGTTTGAAATTTTTGATCGGGGGAGAAAATGTGATTTAACTATGAAAATCTGATAAAAATGTGATCTTTTGGACTCAAGTGTAGGCTCTCCCATATGTGCTAAACCTTTTCGAATATCGATGCACATATTGAGGGGGAGCGAATGGTGTATGATGGCAATCATGGAAATACCAAAGACCGACCCTGTAATTACTTTATCGGAGTTATAAGGATGGTAAGGTTAGGTACTCGATCCCGATTGATCACGCCAGAGCTAGAGGGATCTACCCAGGGACTATTATAGTTAGTGTAGGTCCTTAAGGTATGATTACAAAAAGGTGAAGTAATGTGAGAATATGGGAACTCTCATCTATCTAATGTTAAAAAATTAAAATAGTGCGGACTGAGATGGGAGCTAGTACTAAACATACCCAACAAGGTACAAGTAATTGAGTCTCGTAAGGCACTAAAGGGGTTGAGAATGAAAAAGAAATGTTAAGATTAAAGGGGTGAAAAGAAAGTAGCCTTCTTAACATTAGGCAGAAACCGGGGTCACTACATATGCTGTCTGATCACAGTGGTTGGATTGCTGACATTGAAGACAAGTATCATGGACCCAGTGATACAATGTACAACCCTCCCTAGTCACTCAAGATCCCTCAAAGGATTCTTGTTTCATTTCTCACGGAGATCAATACATTTCTATCGTCTCTATCACTCTGAGTTAGACGATATTGAAAAGGTGGCAGTCCGCTCCAGCCTTCGACTACTTAAACCAAAAGTGCACTATTGAGTCTAGACCCATGAGATCATCCATAAATCTCGCTAGGACACTAATACAAACTACGCTTACTCATCACACATTGTGATGTCAAGTAAGATCTTAAGAGTCCTACGCATTATCCTCGTTGGTATTGCCAGAAATCCGAGTGTTGTCGAAAGTACTCACAAATGAAGATGAAATCCATTCTAGAGCCAACATCTAACAAGCTCTTGGTAGGTGACATGTGAGATCCACTATGGATTAAACTTGTGACAAATGGAAAGCAACGATGGTGCGATTCTTTATGAATCAAACTTGTTCCAGGCAGTGAATTGACGAATAGTTTTTGAAAAACCTTTCGATGTGCTCAACAAATAATTTTCGAGCACATTGACTGTGATTGTCTTTCAAAACAAATGAGTTTCTGATGAAATTTGATTTTATGATATAAAACCGTCGATGTGTCACAAAAACTCTTTTCTGAGTGATACGCGACTGATGTTCAAATCAATTTTTCATTAATCAGTGGGTTTTAATTCACTGGTTCACTCACTCCGTGCTTTGTCTACTTTGAGACGCTCCGGTTTGAGAACGGCTAGCGCAGCTGCGAAACCCTGTCAAGGAGATTCTTCGGAATTCTACCTGATCACAGGCAGTATTTATACTGAATAACGGGGAACCGTGGTTCTTGCAACCTTATTCAACGAAAGTGAACAAAGACATTTTCGTTTGTTTATCACTAACAATTTCTTGCAGGAAATTCCCGACGGTAGACGGTAGCAGCTGATGATGAGAGACATGTCAATTCACAGCCCCATGCTCACACTTCAAACTCATTATCAAAGACATGATGATAGCTGAATGACCTACAACACAGCTTCCGCAACTCTGATGCATACTATTATGATCCAGAAAAGTGTGAGCATGCGGGTCCGAAGGTCACAACATCACATGAAGGCAATACTCCACAACAAGGATGATTAAGAGATTTACTGTAGATGATGATCTCAAAGAAAGCTCAAAGATCACACAAGTCTAAGGAACAAAGCTCAAAGATCACTACTTGCAGTACAGAGACTAATCTTGAAGAATCAAAAGACTACGAGCCAGAGTCAAAGATCAATTCAAAGATAGCTAGGATTCGATTTGTATTTTCTGGGGTGACCTCCCTTAGGGGGAGATTGTTAGGATTATGAAAATCCATGTAAAAGACTCGGTCACCCCGTGTAATGTCTAGCATAGGTTAGCTCGTAGCCTTAATAGTAATCGTTTAATTACCGTATGACTTATGGTGTTGGGCCGGGTCTTTACCCACATGTTAGCCCACTCCATAGCCCACTTAGGGGCACAAAACTCATGTATATATACCCCTTTCCAGCCATGGGAAGGGGTTGGTTGATCATTTTGATAATACACACACTAAAGGTGTTTTTCTCTCACTAGAACTCACTTTCTCTCTCTACAAAGTAGGCCAACCCCTAGATCATTGATTGTGTTATGATATCCAATATCCTACAGGTTTTGTTCATGTCGAAAAAGTTTCCAAGCACACGCAATTATGCAAATCCTACATCTACGGGAAGCATAATAGTTATACATCGTATTATCCTAGTCTTAATTACATAAAAACTCTCAAAAAAAATTAAAAGCCCCAATTTTGATTTTATGTTCAATTGAATCCTAGACACAGATTGAGAAGAAAAATGATGAAATCACTTACAAACTTTGATGTGTATGATGTTCTAGATGATAATTGATGTTGAGTGCACCTTCAATTTAAGTTTTAATGAAAGATTTTAAGGTTTGGTGGTTTTGGGTTTAGTTCGTCACTGGTAAAGAGAAGAAGGGGTATGTTTGTTTTATGATTTTCTAAAAAAATGACAAAGCCTCTACATGCCTACTGCCGACGGCCCTAGATATATCCGAGAGGCGTCCCAATAAATCCGAGGGCCACGGGACCGCTAACAGAAGTCTAGTTTTAGGCTTGATTTTTGACGAATTTTTTGAAAAGAATGACGTTTTAATTTGCATTTCGCTAATTAAAACTACTTAAAATACTTCAGATGAAGTAATTAAGTTGTCACGACGCATAGAATAGAAAATAGACTAGAATCAAGACTAGAAGAAAAGAAGAGAACAATTTACGGAACGTATTCCATCATTCCAGGACATAGACAAAGATAATTGAACGATTCACGCTTGAGGGGTTTAATAATAATGTCGGCGATGTTATCTTCAGACGAGACTTTTTAGATGGAGATGTTTCCTTTTTGGACATCGTCTTGAAGGAAATGATGACGTATTTCGATGTGTTTCTCTGTAAGAGTTTTGGGCACCCCCATTGGTTTTTGCTTACGTCAATCGTGCCTTTGTTGTCCCTCCACTTATCAGATACGTCGTCGAGTCGAATGTCATTATTGATAAGAGCTTGTTTCATCCATAGTGCTTGTTGACATTCCTTTTCGGCATTTACGTATTCGACTTCGGTTGTGGATATAGCAAAAGCAGGTTTGTTTCTTCGAGAACCATGATGTTAGACAACACCCTACGAACGTACAAATACTGCTAGTGTTTTTTTGGTCCACATAATCTCCCGCATGATCAGAGTCGGCATATACTATGGTTTCTATGCCGGTCCCCTTAGGATACCATAATCCTAAGTGCGTAGTGCCTTTAATGTATCGGAAGATACGCTTAATCTAAAACTATTAGGTGATGATATAACAAGATAAAATATAGTGCATTGTTCTATATTTTCATGCGTATTCTAAATCGACCCATAATTAAATAGGTTGCATACCGGTCCTTATCGACGACATTCCTCGTTGATTTTTCTAAAAATTAATTCCATCACTTAAGGTGAGTTTATGGCCCCACTTTACTTGTTTTATAATTACTTTACAAATCTCAGGGTGAGATACATGCTTTGTTTCAGATTTGGACGCAAGTACTCTTTTAAACATGTTACGAGTTGCCTAAGTAGCGATAACCCTTTATGCCCACTACCATGAACTGTTAATTACTTAGAGTAAGCGCGTGTGATATAGATAGATCTATTTGGGATTAACATCCCTGTTCAGATAAGTCATGCTTACTAGCTTCGAACGACCAAACTAACAGACGTATACCATATCGGATTTTGGATGTTACGGGTTGAACATCTACACGTGTACATTATTGCATAAATATGCATACATATATAGTTGTAGCTTCAGTGTCACGAGATTAGTGCAATCGTAATTACATTTTGTGATTTTGTATGGGATACATTATTTCACACATTGAACTCTTGCGGTCCTACATTTATACATACATAAACCTATGAACTCACCAACTTTATGTTGACACTTTTAAGCATGTATTTCTCAGGTGAATAAGATGCTAGATGTTCTTGATGTGCATTGGAGTCAAAATATTACAAGATTTCATTCATGAATTTCTACATGCATTCAAACTATCAATCTCGTTGTATTATTTTCAGTCTTTCATTTTGATGCAACTTTGGGACAAATGTTATAACTTAATTATTTTAATTAAATCAACGAGGTTACTTTTCAAACGACTCATTTAGAGGTCGTTCTCTCATATCTTGTGCTATTGTATTATGAAGTAATGCCCTCGGTTACCATTCCGCTCCGACATATTTTAGGGGTGTTACATATTAGAAGGTGAAGGAGTTTCATCGAATGTCATGTTGAGTGATTCTTTGATTTTCATGGTGTGTTTGTTTAGGATGATGTAGGCTTTACTTTTTTGGGAGTATCCTAGAAAGACACCTTCGTAAGACTTTGGATCAAACTTAGTAAGGTAGTCTTTGATGTATAAAATGAAGCACTTGCTTCTAAACACTTTAAAATAATCAAGAGTATGTTTCCTACCTCTCAAGAGTTTATAAGGTATTTTACCTAAGATGGCTCTAATTAGGATTCGGTTTAGGATATAGGTTGAAGTATCTACGACGTTACACTATAAATTTAGTGGTAATGATTGTTCATTCAACATTGTTCTACTTATTTCTTGTAGAGTCCTATTTTTCCTTTCTACCATGCAATTTGATTGTGGAGTACATGGAGCCGAGAAGTTATGTGAAATACCATTGTCATTACAAAATTCTCCAAATTACACCTCATTAACAAATTCCCTACCGTGGTCCATCCTAATTGACACTATTAGACATCCTAATTGGTTTTGATTTTTCCTACTAAATATTTTAAATTGTTCAAAGGCTTCATTTTTAGTTCTAAGGAATCTTGTCTATGTATAACTAGAATAGTCGTCTATTATTAAAAAATAAACATTGAATGTGAAAATACCTTTGTTGTTCCTTCAGCCATTCCAATCTCTTTTTGATGTTGGGACATACCCTAAAGTTCCATTTGTCACACCCCGCCAAAGCGGAAACGCGAGGCGTGACGAGAAAGGTAATAATCATAACACATTGGCGTCTATATAGAGAAACTAAAACATGCATAAAATACAGGGTATAGACACGTAGTGTCATGAAAATACCCAAACATAGCAACAAAATCCCAAAAGGCGTCTGACATTGAATTGAAGGCAGTTCATGCTAATGTCATGACATGCAAACATTTAAACATCCAGACAAAACAAGTCAAATAACATCCATCATCCAAAACAAATAACGAAATCTAGATAACTAAACTTCACCAGCTGCCTATGGTCCATCTAGCCACTTTTCTTAACCTTAATCTCATCTTGCTGAGTATCTGAAAATGATGCTTATACGTCAACACAATGGTTGGTGATAAAACATCGTTTTTTCAGAAACATACCACTCACTTACCAAAAATCATTACCGGATTACTTGTATTATAAAAACAACACTTTTGCATGACAATTATGCTAACTAACATTCAAGCTAACATGCAATTCAATCCAAATCCAATCAATCAAACACCAAGCAGGCGACCTCAATCGCTCTTGGATCAATCCATTTCCATTTACCCTCTAGCTCAGACCGGAGATACTCACATGTAACCCTCCTAACTAGGCAACATTTCAATATCACATAACCAAATCTCATTCCCTCTAGCTCAGACCGGAGATACTCGCAAGTAACCCTCCTGACTAGGAAACAATACTTTCCACTAAGCAGGCTATGGATACCGCAATAATCCTCCTAACAGCTCCACATTAATATCACATCACATAACAGTTAGCACAAACGCACATTAGATCACATAAAACCATGCATTTTACACTATCCACCATAAGTCCAACAATTTAAAAACTCTTTTCAACACTTTCATCATTTCCATCCTAAGTTTAAAACGCAGTAAAAAGTAGGACTATGTAATTCACCTAAATACTCAAACGCATACAAAGCTCCAATTCCTATCGCGCAACTATATAAATAAATAAACACGGTTAGCACGCGACCAAGCTAAAAGCTCTAGTCCATGTAACACACATATGATGGATGTCTAAGAGTTTGATTAACCATAATGGGTCACCCCGACACCAATGCCCCAACTTACCCACTTCCATTAACTCATTACACGTACTTAACTACAAATTTGTTCAAAAATGCAAATTTCTATATAGTGAAAATTTAACCCTCTTAAAACCCCTACTTGCTGACCTTCATAAATTATACCAAAAATCACCTAAGTTCATTTATGAGTTTACTAACTACCATGTGATTCCCAACTACTCATTACATGCATAACTATCCCAAATAAAATCCAACTTCAAAACTTGTCCCAATTCCGAAATCTGATTGCACACTACTAAAAAGTATGGCCCAACTATCATACTTAGACACACAATTCAGAAAGCCTTCTTCTTAGGTTTCCTTTATATACATATACACTTATATGATTGGCTACCTTAATTCCACTTTTAAGTTAGGGTTTTACCTTCCCAAACATGACCTAATTCTGACCCGTATTTACTGTTTTGACAATTTGTTCTTGATTTCGATCCAATAGACAACTTTCTCGACTCAAATATCATCAACCGAACTTTTTGGAAAATAGACTATTTAAACTATAATTTAGGCACTGGAATCATATCAAACCACATTTTTATCATCTAGATATCATTAGTTTAACACAGCTCTACAAGTCTGCTCATCACACAAAGTTTAACGCATTAAGCCTAACCGTTTACATCAATAAGATCCTAATTAAACCCTAAACATTTAACATGATTAATACATCCTTAATTACAGAATTTTTTATATATCTAAAGATTCACCATATTAATTGTTACATGATTTAAAGAAAACTAAACAAAAGCTTAATTGAAACATACCTAAACCTTAATTCTTGAATCACTAAATCACAAACTTGTTCTTGATTAAAAAAAATCTTTTTTTCTTTCTTCTTGAGAAATTCGGTTGGGAACACAAAAATACAAGGGAAGGAAGGTTTTTGGTATTTATAGGCTTTACAATAAGGTTTAAAATAATCCCAAGATACTTTCCTCACTAGATTAGGACTCAAATTCTTGTTTTTTCTCTTTTTCTCTAAAACCGAACACACACCCCCCCCTTTTAATCATATTTATTTATTTATTTATTTACTAATTATCTTCAATACCTTAATTTTTCATAAAAAACTAAGCTAATTTGGGTAAACCTTTCTACATAAACGCTAACTTACACTTTCTAAAAATAACTTTCATTTCACAGATTTTACTTTCTATATTTAGAAAGTCCTCTATAAATATCTAAATTTCACTCACTTCACTTATTACCAACATGATACGTTTCCCCTAAACGCTTAACACAAAATCATCCAACTATTGACGTAGCATTGCATGCAATACACCATTCCATTTCATTATCACTATACGTGAACAAATGGAATACTCATCACTAAACACAAACACACTCAAAATGAGATGATCATACACCTCAAAATGACATCGTGCACCTGTTCAAATCACTTAGCACATATATATAACACATAGCACACAAGAATCACACAAAAAGAACACTTAGCCATCTCTAAAGGTATCACTAGCCTGATTAAATCAGCTAGTGGAATATCCTTTAGAGATGCTAAGTGTTCTTTTTTGTTGATTCTTGTGTGCTATGTGTTATATGAAATGTGCTAATGATTTAATAGTGCACGATGTCATTTTTTGAGGTGTATAATCATCTCATTTTGAGTGGTGTTTATGTTAGTGATGATTATTCATTTAGTTCACGAATAGTGATAATGGAATGGAATGGCGTATTGCATGCAATGCTACGTCAATAGTTTGATGATTTTGTGTTAAGCGTTTATGGGAAACGTATCATGTTGGTAATAAGTGAAGTGAGTGAAATTTGAATATTTATAGAGGACTTTCTAAATATAGAAAGTAAATTGTGAAATGAAAAGTTATTTTTAGAAAGTTAGTAAGTAGCGTTTATGTAGAAAGGTTTACCCAAATTAGCTTAGTTTTTTATGAAAAATTAAGGTATTGAAGATAATTAGTAAATAAATAAATAAATAAATATGATTAAAAGGGGGGGGTGTGTGTTCGGTTTTAGAGAAAAAGAGAAAAAAAAAGAATTTGAGTCCTAATCTAGTTAGGAAAGTATCTTGGGATTATCTTAAACCTTATTGTAAAGCCTATAAATACCAAAAACCTTCTTCCCCTTGTATTTTTGTGTTCCCAACCGAATTTCTCAAGAAGAAAGAAAAAAAGATTTTTTTATCAAGAACAATTGGTGATTTTAGTGATTCAGCGACGCATAGGTTTTAGGTATGTTATCAATTAAGCTTTTTGTTAAAAAAAAAAAAATAAAAAAAAAAAAAAAAAAAAAAAAAAAAAGTTTTCTTTAAATCATGTAACAAGATAATATGGTGAATCTTTAGATATATAAAAAAATTCTGTAAATTAATGGATGTCTTCATCAGTTACGATGTTTAGCGGGATTAATTAGGATCTTATTGATGTAAACGGTTAGGCTTAAATCGCGTTAATTTGAGTGTTGAGCAGAATTTAGAGCTGTGTTAAACTAATGATATCTAGATGATAAAAATGTGTTTTGATATGATTCCAGTGCCTAAATTATAGTTTAAATAGTCTATTTTCCAAAAAGTCCGGCTTTGATTGATTTTGAGTTCGAGAAGTTAGTCAATTGGACGAAACAAGAAAAATTGTCAAAACAGTAAATACGGGTCAGAATTAGGTCATGTTTGGGAAGGTAAAACCCTAACTATAAAGGGAATTAAGGATTATCCCATCTATAAGTTCTAGATGTAATAAAGAAACCCTAGAAGAAGAGACTTCTGATTGTGAGTGTCAAGTATGATAGTATGGGCCATACTTTTTTAGTGTGCAATCAGATTCGAATTGGGAAGTTTTGAAGTTGGATTTTATTTGGGATAGTTTAAAGCATGTAATGAGTAGTTGGGAATCACATGGTAGTTAGTAAACTCATAAATGAACTTATGATTTTTTGGTAGAATTTATGAAGGTCACAGTAGGGGATTTTAAAGGGTAAATTTTCAACTAAAATTCTCATTTTTGAACATATTGTCAGTTACTAGTGTAATGAGTTAATGAAGTGGTTAAGGTTTGCATGGTGCGGGGTGACCCAATTATGGATTAATCAAACTCTAGCTCATCCATCATATGTGTGTACCATGGACTAGAGCTTTTAAGCTTGGTCGCGTGTTTAACCGTGTTTATTTTTTATATAGTTTCGCGACTAGGAATTGGGAAGCTGCGTTTGAGTATTAGGTGAATTACAAGTCCAACTTTTACTGCGTTTTTAAACTTAGGATGAAATGATAAAGTGTAGAAAAGAGTTTTAAATTTGCTGTGATTATGTTTATAGTAAATGCATGGACTATTATGTGTACTATGTGCGTTATGTGCTACATGTTATGTGATGTGATATTAAAGTGTTGAGCTAATATAGGATGATTACTTTGCGGGCTATCCATAGCCTGCTTAGTGGAAAGTATTGTTGCCTAGTTAGGAGGGTTACTTGTAGGTATCTCCGGTCTGAGCTAGAGGGAATGAGATATTGTTATGAGAAAAGTGAAATTTGCCTAGTTCGGAGGGTTACATGTATGATATCTCCGGACTGAGCTAGAGGTTAAATGGAAAATGGATTGATCCAAGAGACGATTGAGTCGCCTGCTTTGGTGTCTTGAGTGACTGATTTGGATTGAATTTCATGTTATGCTTGAATGTTTATGTTAGCAAAGATTGTCATGCAAAAGTTTTTTTATAATCACAGTTAATATCCGGTTAAATGATTTTTGGTTAATTGATAGTGATATGTTTCTGAAAACCTATGGTTTCTCCCAACCATTGTGTTGACTAAAAGCACATTTTTAGATACTCTGCAAGATGAGATTAAGGTTAAGAAAAGTGGCTAGATGGACCGTAGGCAGCTGGCGAAGTTTAGTTATCTAGATTTCGTTATTTGTTTTGGATGATGGATGTTATTTGACTTGTTTTGTTTGGATGTTTAAATGTTTGCATGTCATGACATTAGCATGAACTGCCTTCAATTCAATGTCAGACGCCTTTTGGGATTTTGTTGCTATGTTTGGGTATTTTCATGACACTACGTGTCTATACCTTGTATTTTATCATTTTTAGTTTCTCTATATAGACTCAATGTGGTTGTGATTATTACCTTTCTCGTCACGCCTCGCGTTTCCACTTTGGCGGGGTATGACAAATGGAACTTTAGGGTATGTCCCAACATCAAAAAGAGATTGGAATGGCTGAAGGAACAACAAAGGTATTTTCACATTCAATGTTTATTTTTATATAACTTGTTTAGATTCGCAACTAATAACCAATCATTGTAGGTTTTGGTATGTAATACCTGCTGGTAGGAAACTTTTTGAGGTAAGATCAGGGAGTGAAGGATTCATAGTAATAAGGTAAGTCGGACGATGTATTGGCGCTGTGACGTTATCAAGAGTACCCCTATGTCATGCCACAAAGTAATATTATTGATACAATAGGTTACCTGAGAGTATGTCCCAACTTGGTTTGAAATAAACATGTATTTTGTGGCTTACCACAACTATGTTAAACCAGTCCCTGGTATGAATTTCTGGCCCGATCAGAGCATGCACTCCACTGTCTTACCACCAATGCTGGAAAAATGCCTGGTAGGCCTAAAAAGAAAAGAATCAGAGCTATAGTGAGGGGTTCACAAGGAAGTTGTTCAAACTGCAAACAACCTGGACACAACAAATCAAGTTGCAAGAACTTGTAGTTGAATAAACACTAAAACCTAAAGGAGTGGTAGGTTGCCAGAAAAGAAGCAACCAGTTATGATATATGAGGATGTTGAGTTGTTCAATCGGTCTAGTGAGGGAAATAAGGTGCTAGGTGGGACTAAAGGAGGTTCTATAGGGTCAAAAGATAGAGGACGTAAAAGGGAGCTGGTGGGTGTGGAGGTGCTAGTGAGGTCAATAGTAGAAGATTGTGGGTTAGGTTGTGCTAGTGGTCAAAAGGTAGAGGTGCTGGGGTCCAGAGGTAAGGTGTTTGGTGGCCAAAAGGAAACCAGGTCAACTGCTAGAATCCAAAAAGACAAGGTAAGAATAAGTATTTGGGACTTCTGGCATTTGCAAAAATGAGTTTGGATTTTCAAGATGAACCATAGCAAAGTCAAGATGAACAAAAGAAGACTCAAGCTAAACCACAACAGACTCAACATGTTCAACAGACACAAGTTGAAGACCAAGTGGAGCAAACTGAAGATCAAGCTGAGATAGACCTGACTCAAGTGGAGCAAACCCAAGAACAAACTCAGGAGCAAGTGCAGCCACAAGAACAACCACAACAAGCTTCATTGAGGATGCCAAGTGCAAGAATCCTCCAAATAAATTTGGGAAAACAAGGCAGTAGTCAAAACACTACCTTAAAATCTTGACTGATGGCGAAACAATTGTTAATATGCCCATATATTAATACATGTGGGTGGACAGTCTGATACAGGTCAAGGGCATAGGTTGGTAAACCCAACTTATTATTGATATTTTATTCCGAACAAAACTCAAAACAAAACTCATTAGTACCAGGTTGGTAATACTAAGCTAAAACCTAACAGTTTATGAATGAACCAACAACAAAATAGCCTATTTTATACATCATATAAGCACAAATTGATGGTCATTCAGAAACATTTATGATCAATGAAATGTCCAGGCACTGGAGTTTCTTTTCTTATTATCATTGTTGAAAATCAATTAACTTTGTAGTTATTAAATGTGTGGAAAATGTTAAATAAATAAAGTATAGAGATAAATAAAAAAGTGTGTAAGCTGTTAAAGTTTAAAAGGGTTAAAGGGTGAAAAATGTCAAAAGTTAAAAGTTTAGGGGCAACATCTAACATTGGCTAAAAACAGAAAATAGGAAAAACGGATTAAGAATATGCCACGTCAGATATTTTACTAATCATGGCTACAATAGGAAGATTAGCATATTCCAGGTACACAAAAGAATAATTAAAAGATGAATGCCTACAAAATGAAAAAGGGGTAACTTTGATGCATTTCCAGACCATTTGCCCAATGAAAAATTATATGGTTTTCACAGTTTACATTTTGTGAGATTCGTTGAGGCCATCTACATCCATTTGTTAGTAAAAGTCAAACAATCTACATCCATTTACTAATAAAAGTCAAACACTTCTTATATCCCAAGACTAAGCAAGCAACGATGTAAAAATGTTTTCATTACAGGTTAAGTTTATATATTACTAACGTATTTTCTAAATTTTACACATCTAGGTAATGTAATTTGAATATTACTAATATAGTCATTCTTTTAAATTTGTAACAACATAGGTAATATGACCGTTTGGTTCTCGATTAAAACTTGAAAATGACCGACACATCATTTTTTTTAACTTGGTTGGATATACCACATCAGATGTTGATTTATATTGACTGACAGCATGTACCCCAATGTAAAAGAGAACGACACTTAACCATTTAACCACTTTCACCTTTTCACAACATAAACATTTGTTGGAAATCGTTATTTGAATAACCTAATATTACGTAAATATTAAACGAGCTACACATCGGAATTAAACTCATATCGCACTATAAATTGACCATAAACGGAACAACAGAAAACGTACCAAATAGCAATCAAGCTACGTGAAGAACCGAGACTTATTTAAGTACACGCATGTGCGTAATACATGCCAAACCGAAAACCCTTCGAGTTACTAAAGTAAGTAACGTCTACGCGTATCGTATACTACACGTCGACCAATACCACCCAAATGCTAGTTCTGCGAACCAACACTCAAGAATACGTCAAGTAATCGAAAAAACCCACAAACCCAAAGTTGTAGGTTAGGTCGTACTACAAGGAGACGAGATAAGGAAGGGAATGGGAATAAATAAGAGGTATATGGATCCACTATTTATAGTGTTATGATTAGGGTTACATAGCTTTGGCAAAAAGCTACCTAATCTTGACACTTTTGGTCCTTCCTTTTCCTTTTATTCCAACCGGCCCTATAAAGTACAAAACACACCCTTGGTGTTGACTTTTTGGCTTTCTTAATTATTTATGGTTAATTACATTTAATTACCCATTAATTAAAAAGCCTTATAGTTAATTATATGTATACGAACTAATTAATACCGTTAGTATACATCGTTGGAATATTAATATAACATAATAAAATACACGACTTAGATCATTACATACGATTAATCAATATAATACATATATAATAAATATATACTTATATTATTATATATATACCAATATAGTGATATCTATGTGTATAACGTGTGAGACCCCCGCAAGCTCACGTATTCTTAGCCGTATAAATATCCGTATGACATGAGCACAAACCAACAGCTCCCACTTGAAAATGTCATGGTCATAGAATATAACATACTAACATTGACGAATAGTCTCGAAACATCATCAATGCTCCCAGAAACACTTGAGTATATAGTTTCGGTAAATAACTCAGCCTTTAATGGTTTCAGCTAACCTTAACCTTTTGTTTCAGATACAATGTTAAATATGGATATGGAACAATAGTCATTCCATAGTTTAACGATTCTGTTTCTCGCATCTGTATTGATCTAGATTACTAAATGTAAAAAGAATCATCTTAACTACACTTTGGGCGTGGCCACGCAAACATCCGATCAACCTAACGAGGGCCCCAGTAAGTATCTAACTCCCAAACATGTAGAGGAACAGATTTTATTTTGACTAAAAGTGTCCGTCATGTACTTCAAAACACCTCTGAAAATAGCCCTTATAACTACCTTTTGACAGACTAGTGGTAGGCTTATAATCAAGAAATACTATCCATACATGCAAAACCTGCTTGCATCTCAAGTCTAAGGATAAACATAACTTTCACCATGTGTGTAATGCACCCAATGACACCGATCTATAAAGTGATTAACACATGTAGGGTATCCAAATATTCAACCTCATTGAATAACATGTGAAGCTTGGCAGAATCATCTTTACATATTCTCCATGATAAAACCAAAACACTCACATTTGTTCTGATCTTCAACAATATCTTATCTTGTTTAACTGACAATGGACATAGTTTTAGAATACAAAATAAATTTATTCATGGGGGGTGGGGATTTAAACATGCAACATATTGAACACATATTATAAATGAAAAACGATCATAACATGTAATGATTGTAATTCATTTTTTTAATACAATTGCTTACAGCTTATTATCCAAATACCAAATAAATCAGTGCATGATGATCCTAGTTAAAATGTCTTATCCACACAATCACAATTAGTGGTAAAGAATAGATTCCATGAACAACTCCAACTAGGTTCTGATCTGTCGGACATTAGAATACTTATTTCAAAAATTCCACGAATTTGAAATTACTTAAATAATATATGATTGTTATTTTTTAATGTGCACTCCACTATAAGTTAGGAACTTATATGAGTCTAGTCACATTACTTTCCATAAGATGTTGACCTACACATAAACATCCTAATGAAGAATAAGAATCATCATCAACAGTGATTTCCAGAACAAAAGAATTCTAAGCTTTTAATATAGTATTAGCAACTATGCTTATAAACCAAGCATATGCAGCCAGCACACAACTTGCTTCTATAAAAATGTAGTATCATCGTCAATGTAAAACAAGAACTAGTGTATACAACACACAAAGTACACCATCCGTAAATTCTGAACACTTCTTTAATAATGTTTGGATATCATACAAACCCATGGTTTTCTTGATAATAATGACCTTACTATGATTACCACAATGTATATCCATAGTATCTTCATTATTAATTCTAGGAATGAATCCAT
This sequence comes from Tanacetum coccineum, assembly GCA_026074375.1. NCBI lineage: Eukaryota > Viridiplantae > Streptophyta > Magnoliopsida > Asterales > Asteraceae > Tanacetum > Tanacetum coccineum. The sequence goes on along the minus strand of BQNB010022770.1, from coordinate 36,387 downwards.
AATTAAACATTAATTAGAATATTCCATCTAATAACTTTCTATTAGATTCTAATGTTGTCAAATCACTCATACACAATATGATGTACATAATGAATCCTTTAGTGGGACTTAAGGTTTCCATTTATGTGTTCAATCTCATCAAGTAAGATAGATCATTCGAGTTTCACTCAATGATATTTCATATTGTACTCGGACTTAATTCACCACATATGTTTAACGTATCAAACATATCATTCCAAGGTTACATGTTTCATCTCCTAAAATACTTACAAGAAACTTTATTTCAATCTAAGAGATAAAATCTTACTTAGATAAATAAATTGTTTCTAATTATGTTCAATAACATAATCTATTTTAGAAAAGTAAAAACAATTACTCCCACTAGCTTTGAGATGTACTCATGAGCTATCTTATTTATAATTAATAATCAAATCCAACAAGTAATTTATTTAACAATTAAACTTAAGATTATGCTCATTAGATGCGTGCTTTTAATCCATACTTGGATTCTAGCATTTTGTATACCTTCTAAAGATTTATTAGATTCACAAAACCTTATTTTGATTACATATCGTCCTCGGAAGGTAATCATTCATTAAAGTGTTCTTGAAATCCAATTTGTCATATTTCCTTCCAAGAAAACAAGTGTGACAATTCTATCATCTTTATATATATTTAAAGTTCGTAAATGAGGAAGTTTTAATCATAATCAATTACTTGAGTATGAGTAAACACTTATGTCATTTGACGTGCAATAAATATGTATACAAATATTGTCCTTATGAGTCTTCTCTGTAGGATATTGGATATCATAACACAATTAATGATTTAAGGGTTGACCTACTTTGTAGAAAGAGAAAGTGAGTTCTAGTGAGAGAAACTACACTTGATGTGTGTGTATTATAAAATGATCAACCAACCCCTTCCCATGGCTAGAAAGGGGGTATAAATGGGTAAAGACCCAACCCAACACCATAAGTCATACGATTAATATTAAGGCTATGAGCTAACCTATGCTAGACATTACACGGGGTGACCGAGTCTTTTACATGGATTTTCATAATCCTAACAACTCCCCCAATAGGGGTGAGGTCACCCCAGAAAATACAAGTTGATCTAGCTATCTTTGGAATTGATCATTGACTCTGGCCGTAGTCTCTTGAATTCTACAAGATTAGGTTCTCGTACTGACAAGTAGTGATCTCTGAGCAATGTTCTTAGACGTTGGTGTGATCTTTTGGAACTTTCTTTGAGATCCATCATCTTACATTAAAATATCTTAGATCCTCCTTGTTAGTAGAGTATTGCCTCTCCTGGGATGTTAGTGACCATCAGACCCGCATGTCTTACACTTATCCTTGGATCATGATAATACTCATCAAAGTTGTGGAAGCTGTGTTGTAGGTCTTTTATTTTTCATGATGTCTTTGATTAGTAACATTAAGTGTGAGCATGGGGTTATGAATTTACTGCACTGGAACGAGGTATCTCCATCTCCATCTTTACGTGAACCTGTAATAAAATAGTTAGCAATAAAGCTTGTGGACGAATATGGCTTTGTCATTCGCCCGAGTCTGGTTGGATTAACCTCTGAATCCGTGAGGACCGACCTGTGAACAGGTAGATTCCATCTTAAGAAGAAATCTCCCTTGATAGGATTTTCCGTATAAGTATCAGGATCATCTAAGTGTACAACAATCAGTATCACTATAACTTGCCTGTTCTATTTTTATTGGAATGTCCCTCAAGAGTAGACAACACGATAAGAGAGAAGTGGTTTAGTAAACTGTACAAATCGATTGATGAAAAAATTGATTTGAAAAATCAGTTAGACGTATCACATGAGAAAGTAATTTTGTGAGCACATCAAGAATATATTATAAGCACATAATCAAATTTCATTAGAAACACATATTGTTTTTGAAGATATACAAAGTCAAGATGTGCTCAAAAATCAGTTGTTGAGCACCTCGAAAGGTTTTCAAAACTATTCGTCAATTCACTGCCTGGAACAAGTGTGATTCATCATCGACTCGCACCATCGGTTGTTTTCCATTTGTCATAAGTTTACATCTATAGTGGAATCTCACATGTCCACCATACCAGAGCTTGTTAGATTTGGCTCTAGAAGGATTGGCACTTTCATTGTGAGTTACCTTTCAGTATCACTTGGAGTTCTGTCAATACCACGAGGATAATGCATAGGACTCCTTAAGGAATCTTACTTTTGTTATCACAATTGTGGTGATCAGCAAGCATAATTTGATATTAGTGTCCACTAGCGAGATTTATGGATGAACTTAATGACTCTAGACTCTATATGGCACGTTTGTTTGTAGTAGTCGGAGGCTGGAGCATACAGCCACCTTTTCGATATCTCTCACTCGGAAGTGAGAGAGACGATAGAAATGTATTGATTTCTCCATGAGAAATGCAAAAAATCCTTTTTTTTGGAGAAAATTTCTTTTTTTGGGAATGTGGCTAAGAGGGTTGTGCATCGTAATCACTGGTCCTAGATACTTGCTTCAATATCACAATAAACCAAGTGATTCGGATAGCAGTATGTAGGTAACCCGGTTTTCTGCCTAAATGTTAAAGGAGGGATGCTTTCTTTTCATCGCCTTTATCTTAATATTTATTTTTCATTCTTTGTAACCCTTCAGTGCTACCGAGACTTCATTACTAGTACCTTGTTGGGTATGTTCCAGTACTAGCTCCATCTAAGTCCACACTATTCCCTTATTCTCACATTACTATGCGCTTGATTAAGATCGAGTCTGAGAAGCCTTGTTGTTGTTGAGGTGGTGGTGGTGGAGAAGTTGTTGTTGCTGTTAATGTTGGTAGTCGTACTTGAACCGTTGTGGGGACTGGTTAAGAGACTGTGAGATCAATAACCGGAGTGGTCATTAGAGGAACTGACGAGGTGTCCTGATGTATGGGAACCGTGACCATAGATTGAACCTCCGCTTCAATATTAGTTTTCTCAGGTTCGTCTTCCTGTGACTTCTCCGCAAGGAACTGATTGGTGAAGTTGAGTCCCTTGTTAAGATTTTGTAGAGAAGACAGGGTTCCAGGTGAGCTTGCAGGATCCTCAAGTCGTACTTCACCTTCAGTTGGGAGTTTAAGGTTCTCCTGAACATTTGGATAAGCCGTTGTAGTGAATTCATCATCTATTTGCTCAGGGTTTGGTTGAATTGAAGTGTCAGAGGCCTCAAGATTCACGTGTTCAAGGTCTGGTCCAGCAAGAACAACATGACATGGTGGAGGATGAGACGCTGCAACATTACCAGGGTTTGGTCCAGCCTGGCCTTCATCTTGCTCACCAGGGTTTGGTCCAGCCTGGCCTTTATCTTGAACTTCAGCATCTATCCCTGACATTTCCTCATCAGATTCTGACTCACTGTCTGTCAGCCCAAGTTCAGCATATAATGATGAAGATTCATCATGACCAGAGGATTCAGTTGGTGTGGAGGTGCGCCTTTGGAAGATAAACTGATCTGCAGGGATTTTTTTCTTTGGTGTCTGTAGGGTAAGTAGATCATGGGCAACTTGTTCATCACTGACTTTCTCTTTACCCTTTCCTTAAACCTCTGGAAGCGGTTGAAATTTTCCAGATTCAGGTTCCCTGATCATCACCGGTGGAAGTGGACCCTGACGAGTCGAGTAAAATTCCTTTAAGCTTTCTTCCACTGCCTTTTGTAGATCAACTTCTTCATCACCAATCATGGGTTCATTCTCTGGAACACCTTCATTAACAAATTCATCTACCAACTGAAGAGAGCTCTTTTTCGTTCGCTTCTTCACCACCTTACCAGCTTTGGTTCATTTGGCTGGAGATGGCGCCTCAGAGGTCTCCGTAACCAGCTTTCATTTCTTTTCCTGAGGCTTGGCAGGTGCAGGTTTAGGTTTCTTGGTTGCTGCTTTAGGTGGAGGCCTTGGCAGCTGCAGGTTTTGTGATTGGTGCTGCTTTAGGTGGGTTTTGTGATTGGTGCTGCTTTAGGTGCTAAGGGCTTAGATTGCTTGGCTGCTTTGGGTTTGGTAGCCTTAGCAGGTTTAGGTGCCGGAGAGTCAGGATCACTAACTTCTTCACCAGCAAGATATTTTGTGCTTAGCTATTTCTCCAAGTAGCATTGTAGTATTGTTCACTCTCGAATGTCATCAGTGATAAGATCATTCAGAATAGGCATCTGAAAGACTTCTCGTTTGGTTCCCTTAGTGCTAAACTTGAGATATCCAAGAACAGGCTCTTCATTAGGCAAATGAAGTGGAGAACCTGGTCTCGGGTGGAACTTGTGCTTGCTTTGTAAGTAATAGACGATCAGTTTGGTGAACCTAACACTCGGGATCACAATAAGGGTGGCTTTCTTCTTTCCCTTAGTATGTTGTGCTAGATTCTTTTTGTCTTCGATGAATGTATGGATGGATTGGGTGAATTCTTCCCACATCCTTTCTGCATAATCGATATGGGCTTGATTGACGATGCCCCAAATAATCTGCAACACTAGAGCCCTTGATCTTTCAAACCCTAAAGTCTTTCCCGTAAGACACAAATTAATGATTGTTATGAGTGCTCTCGCTCTGATACCACTTGTAGGATCGATATACCTTAGTATAATAAGCCTTTAGCCTGTAAAGGATGTTACTTCCTTGAATAAATCCAAGTCAGTAACAATGAAACACTGATGTAATACTATCAACTATGCGGAAACTAGTTAACAGTATCAAGAAGAACACACAATGATTTAACAAACGATTTGTATTATCACACCTTGAATCTGCCTAAGTTTGCAGATCCCTAATACAATACTTATCTCTAATATTTCTAACTAATGCTTTTTCTTGTTGTTGTGTTGTGTCGTTCTAATGCCTTCCTAGAGATCCTTTTATAAACGTAAGGATAACTCTAGTAGGTGTACAGTTCTTGTATGACACAAATACTAATTAATACTAATCACTAATGTAACTGTTACATGATTAAAACAACTTGATAATTACTAATGTAACCGTTTAACTAATAATCCTTTAAAGTTCCTTTAATAACGGCAGTACGTTGGCCTTTTCATACTAAGCAGGCAATACTTTGACCTTCAACTTAGCTGTACTTTGACCTTCTGACTTGTATTTCCCAACACAAATGCTCAGGAGTTAATCAGTTATAGACTAAATCCAGGAAGGGGGCACTTAGATATATTATAGTGGTGGTCAACATATTTGGTCATCTCTTGAGTCAACGGAAGTTAACTCATGGAAGAAAAGACAAAGTGCAATGACCAGACCACAATGACCAAATCGCGATTATCAAGCAATACTAGACAAAACGCAAGACACAAGACGTAGTACGTCAGGAAAACGCAATCACACAAAATGGAATGAATATTTTATAAGAAATAATCAAAATGCAGTCAATCAAAACGCAATGAATATTTTATACAAAATAATCAAAACGCAGTCAAGCAAAACGCAATCTATCCCAAAAAGTAAGAACCAAACCGCAACTAACAAAACGCAACAGGCAAAACGCAAGCAACATAATAATCCAAAATAGGCAAAACGCAATCATTTGAAATTTTTTCAAAATGAGGGTTTTATTATTTTAACCATTTAATGGTCTTCAAAGCAAAACGCAACCAAGAACCATTAAGCAAAATGCGGCAAAGAACATTTCAATACGTAGATTCCAACTTACAACTTAAGGCATCTACGGCTTAACCAGATCATTGTTTACGTTCTATTATACTTACTAACTACAATAACAACAACAAATGGCCATTTCAAACATCGTACTACCACGTTTTTAACTACAAAGTCAAATAGTGTGCGAAAATCACAAAGGACCTTAAATTAGCTAATGGGGAAACAATTATGACATCAAATAGGCGTCACATAAGTAGTCTAATGCTATCCCAGCAAACAAACTTCAATTACAAACACTAACCAGAATATGGATGACGATTGTGCGCGAAAATCTACAAAAAGGCACGTTTTAATGAATTACAGGCCATGGTGTTATAGATAAAGCATGTTTAGGTGATAAATAACATTAAGCAAACATTACCTAGGCACGAAAACACACAAATGAGCACGAATCAGGCAAATCGAAAATTGTTGAGTTTTGTGTTGAGAGAAAAATTTTGACTGGTTTTGGGAGTTTTGACCAAGTCAAAACGTAAGGAAATTATATAGGTAGGTTAATCTTTCCTGAATTAGCAGGATTTACCCCTCCTTTTCTTATTTCTTTTCCATTT
>BQNB010022770.1:0-21867 GCA_026074375.1 Tanacetum coccineum | reverse complement strand
AAGTGATACAAATGGTAAGTCTTTAAATCTTTTGTTCGAGTGGGAACTCACTAGTTCACCGGAAGTTATTATGATAATACCTCAATTGAGAATATTATATTTTGGTATTTTTACCAATTTATGTATTTTATTTCTTGTTTATGGACAATTTTTTTATATTTTTGATTTTTTTTATTATTATTATTTTAATTAGATTTATATGATATGTACTAGTAAAAAGAAAAGAAAAATATTTTTGTGTTTTTTAAGATGATATATTCACAATAAGACAAACTTAAATCAAACGTAGGATAACAATCGTAGCACTAGCCTCCCCGGCAGCGGCGCCAAAAATTGGTTCTCGTCGTACAGTATATATAAAATACTAGGCAAATCCAAACTCTTCACCCTTGACCAAGGTAAAAAGTCAAGACCTACCTAGAAATAAAATATATAAGAGAATCAATGATAAAAAGATTCCGGAAGTATGATTCCCGGGTCGTATGTCCCAACGAGGCTGCAATTGAAAGTTGATCTTGGTTTGATTTAGATTGAGTGAGAATGATTTTGATTGATTATAAGTCCTAACAACTACGGGAAGCAAAATTAGTTATAAGGAAACCCTAAATTACAATCTAATAGAACAAAACCTAAAACGGGCAAAAAAAAAAAAAAATTTTTTTAACCCTATCAGCAGGAACGATGCACTACCAGCAGGAACGGTACACTACCAGCAGAAACGGAGCTCTAAAACTGCTGATTTTAAAAAATCGTTTTTAGCCAAAACTCAAAACACGAAAGTTGTCCGGGACATGTTTTTAAGCAACTTTAATAAAACCATCTTTATAAAATTAAGCACTCAATAAAGCCCGAAAGCCAAATAAGCTGCTGATTGCAGAAAGTAGTAGAAACGAGGCTCCAAAACTGCTGAATTTAAAAAATCGTTTTTAGCCAAAACTCAAAACACGAAAGTTGTCCGGGACATGTTTTTAAGCAACTTTAATAAAGGCACTTTATAAAAATAAGCACTCAATAAGCCCCAAAAATCCAAATAAGCTGCTGATTGCAGAAAGTTAAGGTTTGGACTTACTTTTAGTAAATAAGCTGTAAAAAGCTCAAAATTAAACCAAAATGAAAAAGGAAAGATGTTTTGGAAAGCTTATATGTTGCTTAATCTGATTCCAAAAAGCCTTTTCAACCAAAAACAACTTAACTCAACTCAATTTGCATCAAAATATAGTAAACTCTAACTTTTTCTAAATTAATCCAATGAAATAAATAGCTAAAATCCTAAATATGCCAACTAAAGTGTGGCTTTTGGAAATAAGCTCACTAATGGTCCTTATTAAGCCCACCTATTCACTTTTTTAAAAAATAAAGCCATTTTGGATAAGCACAATAAAGCACAATGACAAAACAACTATTTTTTGATTTTACTGAAAAATAAGCACTTTTGTGCTTTAAAATAGAAGCAATTGGATTCTTATGATGATATAAAGCTAAAAACAGATTGAGATTTAAGCTCAATGAACAATAATTAAGACTCAAAAGATATTTTGAAAACTAATTAGCCAGAATGTGCTTATGGAAAAAGCTAGCTAAATAAAGACATATTTAAAAGAAAAGTATAGAATAAATGATACAAAAGCTTAAAACCAAGGACAATTAAGCACTATATTAAACATCATTATGCAAGATAAGACAGAAATAAACAATATAGAATGCTTACAGTAACCTTAAAGAAATGTGCAAGAATTAATACGAGACTTACATGAACCTCTAGCTTAAAACAAGAGGAAACCCAAAAAGGGCAGCTTTAAGCTCCCCAGCTTATTATAGCTAGGGTATGAGTCCTTTGGTTTTCCATTTACTAACAAACTTCCAAAAATGCTTTCCACATTCAAATGCAAAGGTAATTCAGGTATTAACTGGTTTGCAGAATTTAAATTAGTTTAACACTTTTATTTAGCTTAAATAAAAAGCTTAGAGACTCTTCACAGCCTATGAATGCTTTAAAACAAACTTAAGGTTAATGTAAACTTGGAACACGAATTGCTAACAACTGAAAATTTCATTAAACTTGAACTTTTACAATTGTAGAAAGAAAAGTTTTAATATTAAAAAGTTTTTTTTTTATATTAAAAACTAAAAATTACACACTGCCTTACATGGCTCACTAGCCCTATTTATACAAAGAAAAAGGTAAAAACAAGCTGAAGTCTTCTGTTTGACTTTCATTGACTTTTCTTTGTTGAGCTTGACTGTGTTTGTTTGCTGAGTATAAAGCTTCCTTGTGCTAGTTTTGTGAGTATAAACTCACAATATATCCTGGCCCTTAATTTCCTTGTATTCTCTCTCAACCCTTGGATCGAAAATGCCCTTGGATTGCCAACTTGGCATTGTGGCCATGTGGGGTGAGTGGGAAGGTTTTGTCAAGTGGTTGATGGAGTGTTGCAGGGTAGAAGTATGGGAGCAAAACAGGGTGCTGGCTGGATTTGGTATTGGCGGGAAGATTGGGAAAAGGTTTATACAAGTTGGGTTGTGACAGAGGGAGGTTGAAGATGATTAAGGGTATGTTTGGTTTGTGTACAAGAAAAGCCCCTCCACATCTTTCTTCTTTTCATTCTCTTTTTCCCCTTTCTTTCTTTTATAAATGAAGTTTCCCAAATTGGCATAATCAGCCCCTGTGGTTTATATTTAAAAGGATAAAGGACATTATTGCTTTTGGCAGTTTTGGCCCTTAGGCTTATATCTTTAATGATTTTGCAAATTCAGCCCCTGTCTTTGTTTCCTTAATAATATAACTTAGGGGTTTGGCATTTTTGACCCCTCAAGTTATATTTTTCTTTGCTTTTTCTTCTCGGAGTTGACTTGACTTTGATTGGGCTTCGTCTTCACACACTTTTCCATCCCGTGTCCGGTTTTGTCGCTTTTTGCTTGGTTTTTCGTCTTTTTGTGAGATATCCGTTCCTGCACAACACAATTAGCAAAACAAGCATATATTTGGCATTTTGAGTCCGTTTTTGGTTATTTTAGCTCGTTTTTAAAGGTAAAAGGTATGTGTAATTAAGCACATACCAGCCGTCTTGTGATTATTTTGATGCCGAATGTGGACTTATTAACTCTTTTCTTAGTCGAGATAGTTCGATCACATCTCCTAAGATTGTTTTCTTCCTGAGGAGTTCGTCGGTGAACTCGATCTTATTGATCCAATTTTACTGGGAATTGATGATGACGATTTTGATGAAGAAGAAGGAAAGATTGATATTGATATTTTTTAAATCGAGGACGAAATTCTTCGTGAGAAATTATTAAACATCAATCTTCTCATTGATAAGATCGAAGCGTTGAAACTCACTCCTTCTATTCCTTTTGTGCTTGATTATCCCTCCTCTTATCCTATTCCCGTTATTGATAGTGACTTTCTTATAGAGACTTAGGTTCGCTATTTAATAACAGTCGTCTCTGTTATACCTTAGTGTGTCAGGCCCAATATTTCGTCGCTGCATGTTTTGGCATTTTGAGTCCGTTTTTGGTTATTTTAGCTCGTTTTTAAAGGTAAAAGGTATGTGTAATTAAACACATACCAATGGTAATCTAAGACTTTATAGGCTGGTTAATCATGAAAGTGGAATGAAATGGGAAACTCAATGGCAGGCAGTGTCTCATTCTTGTAAGATCCATGGTACTTGTGGACTGAATACTGTTTGTACCCATTTTCTAGAAAAGTTTAGGAAATGCAGTTGCTTACATGGGTATAATGTTAGTTCTAGGGTTTCAAGACAACAACTCGAACATATAAATGAATCTCTACTACTTGTTACTTCAAGGCGAGTGCTCTCTTTCCTTAAAGCGATTTCTCCCCCACTATTCGAATGAATAACGTGCAACGGGTTATTGGCGAATCACCTCCCAAGATACAATGAAGCAACGTATGTAGAAATTTATCAACACTACACGAGGTTGTGATAAACCGGACGAACTATTGAGTTTTCAAGGATTTCCAACACTAAATATTATGTTTCTTAAGCAATATAATATTCAGCAATCTGGTACATAAGAGAAGTGTTTTTGGTGTGTAAAAGAATGATTTTTGAATGTTTAAAGGCTAAAATTCGTAGGCTAATTTGCGACTTTTCAAAGAGTCACATACCCTTTCAAACAGGCCCCTTTAGTGACACATCCGTTTAGTCACAAAAACAGTTAATAGTCACAGCCTTTTAAACAGTAGCGACGCTTCAGTCGTCCCTATTCTGTCTCTAACTGCCATATGCAACAGTTATTGAATGAAAGGGTGTGTTGGTTCAGATTGGATGCAATGTTCTATCCATCACTTCATTCCTTACATATTTTGCAGCCCATATATCTTGTTATTCCAACATAGTAACAAGTAAATCAACATCCACATCAACCCAAACTCATTTCATACTTTTAACTACCAAGCAACAATTCTCTTTATTTCTTAAGACTTGACCCAAATAATTAAATTTACTTGTTTATTTTAAAAATTCCCCAAAAATCCCCCCCCATTTTTAAAATAGACTTAATTTTTAAAGAAGACTCACATAGAACAAGACCTAACTAGACTCTGAAATCCTCGGGGATGTTATGCATAAGTAAATGTGGAATATTACACCTTGAACCTTTACGTAGTGAAAGTGCTCAAGTCTAACTAGGATAAGATTGGTTGAACCAAAGTCTTTGAACTATCTTCCTTTATGTGTTAGACGGAAACGCCTCACTATAACAACTCGAGTTTCAGGTCAACGTTTATCCCGAGCTAAGATAATTATTTTTGCTACGTAAATAATTATAGTCGTTTATACTATATAAGGTGTGATGAGAATTTTTATTTATAAGGGAATTTCAATCCGTGATTTAGTTTCTATTTGTTTTTAGCGTCTAAGAATGTCAAAAAAATTCGTATTGTTGCTCCGAGAGCGAGAATATGTTATTTTTGTATTTTCTGATGTTTCTCTGAGTTTTTGCAAATACCAATGTTGAAAGGTCGTGTTTTATGAGTTAACGTTTTAAATAAAAAATATGTGGGGACATATTTAATATATTTATTAACGTGGTGTGACCCGAGTCTTTGGCCGCTTTTATTTATAAAAGGAATGCATTGTACTAATTTTAAAAGAGATTAAGGATGAAGGGACCTAAATTGCCAAAATGCCAAAGTTTCTTTCTATAAATACAAAGCACCAACACCACACACACACACAACATATACTACATTTTTACAAAAAATATATTTCCGCTCTCCCTCTCCTTGCTCTCTTCGAGCCGGCCACCCTACAAAACACCCATTTTCTGGCTTATTTTCTGACATGCAATACAATCAAATTATATAATCTTAATCCTTGTTTCAAGAGCTACAAAACCCACTATAGAAACCTCACATGCACTACGTATTGAAGAAGTTGAATTTTTTGTTGGTTCTTGGTGATTTCGTGTAGTAGGGGGTGTTTAGATTAGTTAGATTGTTGTTATTTTGAAGTGGTTTAATTGAAAAAGGTTTGATTGTTTGGTTTTGGGTTGCGTTCGTATTTAGAAGCAAAGGGGAAGCCATATTTTTGATTTTTTCTGAATCGCATTGTAAGCTTCTAGTTATGTTTCTTGCTCTGGATTTCAAAGTGTTATATTGCGGTGTATTTTAGATTATGGCTAGTGATTCAAGTGCAGAGAAATATTGAAAGTGTGGGTATTTTTTTTTTGGTAAGGTTTGATGGTTTTGGTATTATTATATAAACTAGTTAAGTGTATTTTGATAGTCGAATTATGTCAAAAATGTCTGTTTTCATGATTTAGTGGTTGCCATGTTTGACCAGAAAGTTGGCTTGACCGTAGCGAGTCTAAGAAATTTTTAAAAGTTATTTTTTGATAAGTTAAAGTGATGGTGTTTCGCCTAAGCTCCGTTTCGCTTTGGGTGGATTGACACGTAACTCTTAATTAACGAGCGTTTTACGACTAAGTCATGTTTGGGGTATTTTTGGGGTAATAAGTCAACTAAGGAAGTTTGACTTTTGATAGTCAAACTGCGTATACTTTGAATATTGTTTTAAGGAACAATGGATTTAGTAATGTTTAGTTAATTGATAATGAAATATGATGTTCGGGTTTATATTATCCTTACTTTCGTATTTTCTAAAAATGGAAACTTTATGGAAAATGTTGTAATATTGTTAAGTGCGTTCATGGTGAAATGTTTGTCGTCGCACTTGGAGATTTTTAGTATATGTATCGGGTTTTTACGTAATAGTAATATGTATATATATGCAGTATGTTTATATAATTATTTTATCTTTAGTCAACGCATGCCCATATAGGTATTATATAGTGCGGTAAGACGTGAAGTTACTTGCGCTTGATTGACTTGATTGATTTGGATCTTTTGCTTAAGGTGATGTTCATAGCCTCGCATTTAAATCTTTTAATTGTTATAAACCCGCGAGCGGGATACATGTTTTCTTTATAAAATCAAACACATATGATTTTATGGTATGCTGGACCCGATTACGATTGTTTCCGCATAAGTAACTATTGTCGAAGCCCCTTATTTCATGAACCGTTAATTGCCTGGTAAGGTGAACGCTAATGCATTAAATAGATCTATTGGGTTGGACATCCATGTAGGGGTATCGATTCAATTGTGTCCAACCCTGTAAAACGGACATTTTGTATTTAGTAACGTAATAGGTATATGAAAATAATATCTTGTTTGGGGCACTTTAAATATGATATACCATTTGTACTGTTAACCTTCGGTGTCATGAGACTAAAGCAGTAAAAGAAATGAAGTTGCTATACATTGCATTCGTAGCATTTGTTTTCCCGAGAACTAATTATGTGTTTAAAGTTTATCATTTATTTTAAACTCTATGAATTTCACTCAACATTGTTGTTGACGTTTTAAACATGTTTTATCCCAGGTAACCAAGGATGAAGGCAACGATGGCGTGGAGGTGTCGTGCGTGTGATGGATTTGTGAAAAGACTACTTGTGTGTTCCGGTCATTCAAAAACAATGTCTTAAGTTGTGTTAAAACAATGTCCTTTATTTGAAACAATTGTCTTTCAATGTTGTATTAGACGGTGGTTGCGATTCTGTGGGGACCTAAACGCATTTTAACTCTGATTAATAATGGAACACATGTTTTTAAACGTCTCATTTGGGTCGTTTTCGATTATCTTGGTAAATGGTGCTATTTAGTAACGCCCAATTGCTTAATTCCGCTGCGCAATCTAATGTACGTTGGGTGGGGTGTTACATAGTGGTATCAAGAGCCTAAGGTTATAGAGAACTAGGCCGAGTCTTTTTGAAAACCAAAACTATAACGCTTCTACACGCACGCCGAGGACTTCCTCGTTGCCATTGGTTACATATAGAAAAGAAATATGTATATTTACTAATTGTTATGTATAGGTATATTTACGTATGTGTTGTATGTATAAATGGTTAAGTATGGATATATTTATGCATGTGTTGAATGCATAAAGTGTTGTGTATTGGTACATTTAATGCAGTGTTGTAGTGCATAGGATTAGCATGCGACTTTTATAATAAATATTTTTTATATATGTTTGTAATTAATGAGGTTTAATCGAACGGTGAATGTCCGAATGTGAATTTTTATTTGTTGTGCCCTTATGCGATCTGCTATCTTGATAATTGTGTTCCAATAATAATAAGGAGTGATACGCTATTAAGTAAGTATTATATGATATTTTCTAGATTATCATGGTGAACGTAATTCCTCCCGATCATGTGGATGATGTACCCGTTGTTGAGACGAATCAACACGATGATGTTCTTGTTGTTCCCAAGCCTGTCTTAGAGGATGAAGACGAGGACCTGAAAGAAGAAGAATTTGAGGAAGAAGAAGAACCTCAAGAAAAAGAAGAAGAAGATGATATGGAAGTCGACATCGAAGAAGATGATAATGAACCAGAGTTGACATATCCCTATGAAGAGGTGGATCCTCTTAACCCTCCGCCACCTGCTTCTGATTCAGAGCATGATGACGCGATTGAGATTGAAAACACGATTGAGCACGAGGATGAGACTGTTCCTGCTAGTGTCCATGAGGTAGGTGAATCGTCTACTGCTCCTTTTCTTCGAGAGGAAAGTGATGGTCTATTGCCTGGTCTCATGAGGAGGGACATTAACTCTCTTTTTGGTCGGATGGATTCTCTTTCAAGACGACTGTGTGGTCGCGAGACATCGCATGCATTGATCGAGAAGAAAGAAAAAGGAAAGGACAAGTATTATGGTAAGTTGATTTTTGATTTGGGTAATGAAGTGCGTTCTAGTGTAGAGCAAGGAACAGCTGCAATGGAAAGGCTGGTTAAAAAGCTTGGTAATGCTGAAGATAAACTTGAGTGTAAGAAGTTGAAGAAGGAACTTGAAGAAGAAAGGTTGAGCAACACATTCCTTCGTATGCAGAACGAATGAGTCGAGAGAGATCTCTATTGGACTAGAGTTCAAGCTCATGAGTTCCATCAAGAGATGATTCAGAGAGGATTTGTGTTTGAAGAAAGACCTAATGAAGCTATCAATGTTCCCATTGAAGATGAGAAGAGTCCTTCATCTAAGTCGCGAGGATCTCCTCATGATGCTTAGTAGTTCGATTTCAATTTTAGTTTCTTTTATTATGTAATCACTAAACTGAATTCTCAGTTAGTAGAATTAGTGTTAATGGTTGTAACGATTTGTATCATTTCATGAAACAATGCAACCATGTATTAACTCTTTGTGATGAAAAATGAATGACTATCTTTTGATTACTACTTGATGTTGTGTGACTGTTGTTGTGAAGGTGAAAAAAAAAAAAATATTTGGGTTTTTTTTATTTTTATGAAAAATAAATGGTGAGATTGATTTATTAGATATTTGACAAATGCCAAAAAAGTGCAATATAGACCAATTTTTGTCATAGACCTCACTGAACTATCTAGCCACTATTTTTTCATTAAATAAAAAAAACTATTTTCCCATTTTTTTAAATTAAATTTTATCTCAGACTACCTGTAATCGTTTACGCCAAAACAAAACATACCATCGCGACGAGAATTAATATTTTCTTTCTATTACGAGGGCGAACACTATTAACTTTGACGAACATTTTTTTTATGATTTTATAAGTCATATACGATTTTATGAAATCATATATGATTTTATGAAATCATATATGATTTTATGAAATCATATATGATTCGTTATACGAATCTTGTTATAATTTTATGAATTCAATATTTTGAATTCGTCATACGATTCATATCTGATTTTCGCATTCGTGATGAAACAAAATTGAAAAAAAGTTCGGCCGAATCACAAATCATATATGATTTATGAATCATATATGATCCGTTTTATGAATCATTTTGATTCGTTTTATACGAATCATATATGATTTTCACAATCGTGACTGAAAAAAAAAATCAAAAAAGTTTCCTCGAAAGGATATTCGTGTCACCCGTCTACTGAAAGATAAAAAAATACTCGTCGCGATGGTGTATTTTTTGTCGTGTGACGATTTACCGTTTGTAAGATATTTTATTTTTAAAAAAGAGGTGGAAAGTGAGTTTTTTTATTTTTGATGAAAAAATAGATTGTTGAGATTGATTCATTAGATATATGACAAATAATGGGTCTATGTTGATCTTAACTCTAATTGTACCTGATATAGTTTAAAGATTCTTTACGCATCGACTTATTGTTATACGAAAGATCGTTTATACCTTTTGATGGTTAAAATCTTTTACCGTAATTTGTTGTTACATGATCATTGTCGTGCATAAAGTGTGGCTAGGTAAAGACGTCTTTTGTATACATTATAATTTTTTGACACTGTTGTTAAATAATGTTTAGCAATTGAACTGATCCTTTAAATATCAAAGTTTAAAGGAAATTAGAATTGAAAACATTATTCGTTTAGATCGTGATGTTGATGGCTTTATGGTATTGATTGAAATTCGGGTGTCGTTTTGTAACTTACATGAATTTTATTTTTGTTTTGCGTTGTTAGCCTATATTTTTATGAAGTCATGGTCATTTTATGTTTACGAACCTTGTAATAGCCTATAAACATAGTTACGGGATTTATAATCTAATATCGTATATGTTTTGGGATTTATCCACATTACTAGAAGATGGAAAGTGTAATAGGCTCATTCCCTTATAAAAGGAAGCCTCCTTCCTCATTTCTAGTGTTGCTTGAAAGGGTTGGTTAGTATTTGGTTTTTGTAAGGTAGAGAGAGATAAGGTGTTTGTTTTGCTTATCATTCATATCAAGAAGTATCTTATTTCCATCTAGCTTTTTTGTCTCTGCATCTTTTTCTCATCGTATTATCTTTGTTATTAGTGTGTAGAAACATTGGATAAAGAAACATCTTTACAAAGTTGGCTAATCAAGAGCTAACGGGGCTGATCTAGAGGATTATCGTACTTGTGTGCTTTTATAAAAAAATTGGTCAAGTTTTATGCGAGTTTCATGGTAGACAATCTCAAAATCAAAATTTGTGTCTTAAAACTATAAGTTTGGCTTTTTATGAAAGATATGTGATTTATACTTAGTATTTGCCAAAGAACGGATAAAAATGTTAAAAGGAGTAATTTTATAAGATTTCCGTGTAAACAAGTTTGCGACAATCTTGTGAGTTTGGGTGCAGGAATCATGCGAGTTTAGTTCATGAGAGTTTGCAACATGTGAGTTTCAAAACCCTAATTATGCGAGTTTGGACTTAAAATCATGTAAGATTAGTTATGCGAGTTTAGTTCCTGCGAGTTTAAAAGATGTGAGTTTATGTGTTATGCGAGTTTGGACTCAAAATCATGCGAGTTTAGTCATGCGAGTTTATGAGTTATACGATTTTGAATTCAAAATCATGCGATTTTAGTTGTGCGAGTTTAGTTCTGCGAGTTTATCCTGCGGAGTTTAATCTTGTGAGTTTTTGATTTCTTGCGAGTACTAGACTCAAAATCCTACAAAATTTTTCTTTGGGGAGGTTTTTTTAGATTTCTAAAACCCTAATTCACTTTATTTAAAACACGATATCACTTAATCACTTCAACAACATCATTACAAAACCACACAACACTTCTTCATCATCGAAAAGATCCTTAATCAAAATCACACACTTTGCAATGTCGACCCAACAAGATATCTATTATGCTGGTTTAGAAAACCGCCCTCTTATGCTCAACAAAGACAACTACATTCTATGGTCAAGTCATCTTCTTTATTATGCGAAGAGCAAATACAACAGGAAATTTCTAGTGAAATCCATTCTTGAGGCTCCGTACCAATACCGAATGATTGAAGAACCTCAGGTAGTTATGGAATCCCTCTTTTACCTAATGCGCGATTATGTTAGGCTCAGTTGCATCGATAGTAGTTTCCATTCTATCTAACGTTTGCGAATATCCTGGATACATGTTATTATTATTATTGCGATTATTGAGTTCGTTTGTCTGCTCAATTATTTGCTCGGATATATAACCCTCATTTTAGCATTCCTTTTTTGTACCATGTCGGTATGGATGATCTAACTTTTCTATCTGGCGTCTTGATGAATATTGGTTGTTCGGATCTGCTTCTTTAAATATTGGTACGTTTCATTGGTTCTTTCGTGGTACTGATTACTCGTATGAGTATCAAAAAAAAAATTAAGCACTAATTGTTCCTAACATATTAGTGCGGATCATTACTCCATTATTTATATATCCTTTGGTTTTCATAACATGTTGCGACATGTTAGTACCGACGCTTTTCTATAGTTTTTCTCTTGATCGTAAGTACGGATTAGTCTTTACGTTTTTTGTAACAACCCCAAAATCAGGTAGCAGCGGAATAGTAACATTGGGGTGCTACTTCAAGTACAACAAACAAGATATAGGAAATGACCAAGAATGGACGTTTTAAGATAATATTTCATTTATAGCAAAATATCAGAGTTAATACATTAGGTCCCATAAGTTTTTGATGTCATAAACATCCAACATACATTTAAACAAAATCTCAAAAGATGACTTAAGTTTTATGAAAGACAAAAGTTGCATATAATTTAGATAAAACACAGAATCCATCTTCATTGATATCCGCCACGGCTCCCCTTCAGTCTTCATACCCTAGGACCTGAAATTTACATGCTAAAAGTCAACACAAAGGTTGAGTGAAATCATAGGTTTGTTGGTAAATTGGTGGACCACAAGATCGATGTAATAATAGACTCTAAAACACATTTAGTAGTCCAAAACGTTTATTATTGCACTAAGCTCATGAACCCGAAGCCTTAACTAGTTTGTGCCCCAAATGTATAGGATGCTTGCCAACAACCTAAAAGTATTCTCAATGTTAAATGCACCATGGTCAACTTGTGACCAGAAATTCCAGGTGGGGATTGTCAGTCCCGATAGATCTATCCACAACACTCGCGCTCACTACAATAGCAATTGACGGTTCATGATATAGTAGGGACTTAATTGGCAATAGTGGTAACTTAGGCAATAATATTCAGGCAGTAATCTGGATAGCATACAGTTTAAAACACTTTGAAAACACTTAGAAAAACACTTGTGTCCAATAGTAAAATAAGCAATGTAATTCACCCCTTAGAGTTTGTAAAACAATTAAGTAGTAAAAAGGGGGCTATGAACTCACCTTGAGTACTGATAGTCCAATAATCACAGATAAAATGTCACGCAAAACGTTTGATGCAACCTATTTAAATTAAGGTCGTATAAGTACCGAGTACTTCAATTTATAACATTCAATATAATCTTATAGTAGTTACGTCGTGCTATCGTTCGGGCTATCATAATTAAAGAGGTCATGACATGACGTTCGAGGAGTTAGGATACTTTAAATCGTAAATCCAACAACATCGTCGATACGCCATCCGAAGAGGCCTCATTATGAAACTCCCTAGTAATATAGCACTTTGATAACCACTCAATATTCTATATAGCATAATCACCGACTAATCGTTTTAGTAAAATAATATTTATAAAGTGAAAACGTTTATAAATATACTTTTCGTAAAAATGACCTAATTTGGTCGTTTTAAGCCCGTTGCTCGCGTTTCTTACGTCCACGTCTTCGTAGTAAGACGAGCGATCAAAATATTACATTTTCAAGTTTTTAAGATTCTGCGATGAATAGTAAAATTACTGTTCACAACAGCTCGTTTGTCGTTTTTAATTAGCGTAAACTCGTAATCGCGATAACTTATTCGTTTTAACTCCGATTTTAGTGATTCCTTCGAGTACTTTCTCGTTATTAAAAGTTATATCATATTTTAGATGTTTTAAAAATAAACCTACTGCCATGAATAGTAACTTTCTATAAAAATAGTTTTATAAAAGTATTTATAGTCGTAAACTCGTTTTTAACGTATCTTTTTCGTTATAGATCGGTTTTTCGAGTTTCTTCTGCGATGAAAAGTAAAAATTACTGTTCACAACAGCACGTTTTGATCCGTCGTTTTAATTAGCGTAAACTTGTAATCGCGATAAACTTATTTGAGCCGTGAGCTACGGGGAGTAAAAAGAGAGAAAGAAATGAATTTGTTAAGTATAAGATATGTAAACATTTCTCATGCATGCATGCTATATAAAGCAAAATAATCTTACTACCTAACCTGGTTACTTTCTAACCTTAGTTTATTAAACAAATTCAAGTATGGTAAAAGGTGTAAAATTTACTTTTCATAAATATCTATATAATATCCTAGATATTCTTTAAAAGATGTAAACTTTGGAAAAGTCTTGGTCTCATCCTCCAAATTTTCGACATTATGTCTTATAAATTTGATGTTATATTGTTATTTTTTGGGTATAGGGATAATCTTGGGTATTTGTTCTAGGCGTTAGTTAGGTTTAGAGAACTTCTCGGGTAATGCCTAAACGCATTTTTATCGTGAAACTAAGCATTTAAAAACGTAAACCAATAAAAATAAAGATGAACAAAGATAATAAATATCCTCATAAATAATCATATAAACACATGCTTGAATGTAAACATTTAATTGTTTAAAATGCCCTTTTAACATTGTAATATCATTTTCATCTGAATTCTGTGCTAAGAAAGGAATCAAAAGAGAGTTTAGTGTAGCTAGAACTCTACAGCAGAATGGTGTTGCAGAAAGGAAAAATATGACCCTAATTAAGGCTGCTAGAACTATGTTAGCAGACTCACTTTTACCTATCCCATTTTGGGCAGAGGCAGTTAATACTGCTTGTTATGTACTGAATAGCGTATTAGTGACCAAACCTCAAAATAAGACACCTTATGAACTATTAATAGGTAAATCACCTAGTATTAAATTTATGAGACCTTTTGGGTGCCCCTTGACTATTTTAAACACCTTAGATTCCTTGGGCAAATTTGATGGGAAATCTGATAAAGGTTAGCTTCTTGGATACTCTACCTCTAGTAAAGCCTTTAGAGTATACAACAAAAGGACCAAAAGGGTAGAAGAAAATTTACACATCAATTTTCTTGAAGATCAACTAAATGTGATAGGAACTACTCCTAATTGGATGTTTGATCTTGATTTTCTCACCAATTCAATGAATTATATTCCTGTTAGTGTAGAAAATCATGTTAATGTGGATGCAGCTACACAAGATTCTTTTGTTGCAGGTTCATCAGGAAAAGATAAAGGACCTACTCAGGAATACATACGGCTTCCATTACAACCTCGATAAGGATTCCAATAAAAGATGTTGCTTCAGCTAGACATGAAAAACCTTCTAAAAATTATCCTAAAGACAATGATATACATGATTCAAAAGATGTCATTGATAAGGAAGGACAACATCAGATGCCAGAAGATGAACAAGCCTTGCATGATGAACTTGAGAAGATGGTTACTCAGGAATTGACTGCTAAAGCTATGGATGATGTTTCAAGACAAGCCTTTAAAAAAGAAAAGAGGAAAATTGCATCTCAAAAGAAGGCAGCTCAGGCTACAAGTACTAAGAAACTTAGTACTTATAGGCAATATGTTAGTACTGATAGGTAATCTGTTAGTACTGATAGGCTATTTGTTAGTACTGATAGGCCATTTGTTAGTACTGATAGATCATCTGTTAGTACTGCTAACACACCATATGTTAGTGTTGCTAGAACTTCCATAGGTGCAAATGCTGGTGAATCATCATTTGTTTATCTTGGAGGAAAAATACCTATTAATGCATCTACTCTCCCTAATGCTGATTTACCCATTGATCAAAATATGCCTGCCTTGGAAGATGCTTCTGATACTCTTCCAAATGATGGAATATTCAATGGAGCTTATGATGATGATAAAGATGTGGGTGCAGTAGCTGATTTCAACAACATGGATAACACCATTGCTGTCAGTCCTATTCCCACACTAAGAATTCATAAGGATCATCTAAAAGGACAAATTCTAGGAGATCCTACATCAGCAGTTCAAACAAGAGGGAAGATTCAAAAGGATTCTTCAGCACAACAAGCCTTGGTTAGTTACATTCACAAACAAAACAGAACAAATTACAAGGATCATTAGAACTATTTGTTTGCATGTTTTCTCTCTCAAGAAGAACCCAAGACTATATCACATGCCTTACAAGATGAAAGATGGGTTAAAGTAATGCAGGAGGAATTGCTTCAGTTCAAACTACAGAAGGTTTGGGTACTTGTTGATTTGCCATCTGGGAAGAAGGTAATTGGCACAAAGTGGGTCTTTAAGAATAAGAGGGATGAGAGAAGTATTGTTGTGAAAAACAAAGCACGGCTTGTAGCACAAGGGTTTAGACAGGAGGAAGGTATAGATTATGATGAGGTTTTTGCACCTGTTGCAAGAATTGAGGCAATTAGGTTATTTTTAGCCTTTGCATCATACATGGGATTTACTGTCTACCAAATGGATGTTAAAAGTGCATTTCTTTATGGCACTATTGTCTACGCGATTTAGCTTAACGATTAAAATTAAAAGTGAATGCGTACGAGAAAAAAAATAAATAGTGAAATTAAATAGTATTGTAAATGACCTGAAAAATACGGAATGTTACACTAACCTAAATGTTACAGATGATACTGACACAAGATTTCAAGATCTATACGTTACAGAGCCACACTTTGCAGATCCATAATTTACTGATCCAAGTGCTGATCCAAGTGTTGTAGGTCAAAGTTCTACTAGACTGCTACAAAGTGTTAAACAACAGGTATGTTTAATTGAATTTGTTACGTGGTTCATTTTATCATAGTAAGGTAATATAAATGTTGATTCCATTGACAGATAAATGAAGTTGCTCAGATGACTAAAGCAGAAAAGGCAGCTAAAGAAAGTAGACAAAAGGATGCATAAAATGTTCTTAAACAATCAAAGAAGATGGGAGTTTATAGAAAGAGAGGTGCTGATGGATGGAGGGGACCATCTCAGAGGATTCAAAATCAAAAGAGGAAATGGGCCTGGAAAACAACCAAACACAACACCTGATGTATCTGATTGAATGCTTTGAACATTAAACAATTATGTGTGTCTGTCTTTTGTTAAACATTAAGTAGTGGATGCTTTAAACAATTTGTATTTATGTTCCCAAGTTGGTTCTGAGTAGCATGTAGTCGGACCACAAATTTTGTAAGAATCTATGAAGTTGTGTTGCTCATTTGGCTAATTATCTGTTTTCACCCATTTGGAATTATTATCTGTTTTAACCAATTTGGTGTTATTGTATGTATTTTACGTATTTGGACTTAATGTTTGTGGTTCACCCATTTTGACTTATTGTGAGTATTTTACCCATTTTGACTTGTCTGTTTCTTAGCAGTGACTTGTAGTAAACAACAACAAATATAGTAGACATAATAATTCCATTAGACAACTTCCATTACATTACAACATTCCTAAACCATTAAACCACCACATCTTCTAGTTGATTAGGACTTTCTTGTAACATTCAACCTACACAAAATACATCCCTAAAACCATTGTTTGCAGCTTCTAGTTGATTAGGAAATACATCACAAATACCACCACAATAAACACAATAACAACTTTCTTGTAACATTCACCGGTAAGTCATTCACTTTCAACTCTAACTCGCGAATTCTTGCCCTATAGGTGTACTCTTGCACTTGCATTTCCCTCTTTTGTTCTTGGACTTGAGTACAAAGCATGTGCATCTCATCCCTGTAGTAGCCATACCTTAACTCAGGGTCAAACAAAGAAATTAAGATGACTAAATTTAGCCATAAATTAAAAGTCAATCAAAGAAATTAAGATAAAAGATTAATGATTTGTCTTACACTAGGGAACAGTAACAAAGAAATCTCCTAGCGGGTTTGCATGAGTTCGTGATGTTCTTTCCACAAAAGGCTCTTTACAGAAGCAATGTGTTGGAATTGGTGGTGGCTGTGTAAGCTGGGTGATTGTGGAGAGAGCGTGTGCGTCGTCGGATCGTTCGCCACGCTAGAAAAGTGCTATGGTATGTACTGAATAACGCACAAGTGATGTGCGCGCGAGAATTGTGCGTATGCTAGATTGTGGACGGAAGGTATAGAGGAAGATGAGTAGACTCATGTATCTTCGAATCGAAGTAGAGGAAGATGAAGACATGATTTATGTTTAGATGTTTTAATTGATTTGGGGGAAAATTAAGGTTAGAAAGATAAAGCGGATGAGGTATATAAAGAGTGGAAGTAACCATTAAGGAAGGGTGGGGTATATAACGGTAAAAAAAACTAAGTTGACATGCCACATCATTAGGGTTGAAGGTTAAGCAGATGAAAAAAGTATGAACGAACATATTAAGAGGTAAAGTAAAGTAAAAGTTGAGGTATTACATGAGTGATGTATCATACGGTGACATTTGAGAAACATATAGATATTCTCAACTCATAACCCTTTTATTCGGAATGAGTAAGGTCGCAACTCGCGCAAGGTATAACTCAAAGTTAAACACCCAAGCGCTTTTTCTAATAAGTAGGAGGAGAAATTGTATCCCGCCCTCAATTCAATTCATTCATCAATACCCTCTTGACAAACATTTTAATTCTGATTGATGGGTAGTCTTCTTCATCATCATCATCATCATCAGCAGCAGATGAACCCTTTTTCATTATCAATTTGCAGAGCAGCAGCAGTCACTAAGCTATCTTTTACCAAGTGTTGTTGCATCTCCACCACTTCCACTAATAGTAAACTCATAACTAAGAGGGTTTGTGCTGAATTGCTGGTCTTAGCAGCATAGTTCAGCGGCTCTGAAGGGATGTGATTTTACCTAAGTTTGAGTATGCATATGTATCGTTCCACGACTACTTAGTCCACTTGCAAAGTTCTGATAAGATATAAAAAAGTGACATATAATAAAGCGTGTTGTGTGTGTTGAGTACTGATAGAAGAGTCTAGAAAGTCTTAAGACTCGTTGAGTTAGAAGTATGTCTTTCTGAACCTGCCTTGTCTCTCCGCCTCACTAATTATAGTAGAGCTATCATAAGATCTTCGAATGTGGAGGTGGAGAATATCGGTCGTAGTTTGGTATCATCCTCAATGTTTGAAGTGCGTTTTGTTGGACGTTTGTTTAAGACAGCATCGATACGAGGGAAGATATATTGAGCCTCTTGAAAGCATGCAGATGTTAGAGTAGAGAGATCTGTAGCATGTGAGTTCTAGTTGTAGTTGGAGTAACATGATAGCGTGTTTATCTGCGCATATAGTATCTGTATTTGTACAGTACTCATCTAATAGATCACTTATGATGCAGCTACTTCATATATTGTTTATTGCCTCTTCTGCTCAGGTATAACTAGTGTGTTTTCTAAGGAATACATTTGGTATGTCTAGTTCTATTTCGTATCCAATTAACAAATGCACCTCATATTTTACTTACGGATAAGGATCCTCTCATGTTCATTTGAACATGAGAGGTAATGTTGTGTTTCAAGTGATTGTACACTTGATTAATTTAATCAAATGTACAATCACTTAAAGCACAACATTACCTCTCATGTTCAAATGAACATGAGAGGATCTTTTTCCTTTACTTAAATGGCCTAATGTAAACATGTAGATGAGGTTTTTCCTGTTTCAGTGAGTCATTCGCCTATATGTTTGTGGCCTAACCGGAGTGTCCCCGTCACTATTCCCTAGCCGTGTACAGTGTACTTAAGGAGGTTTGAACCCTAGACCTCTTGTGAGGACATCACGTACTTGGCCACGTTGCTGGTGCTTTAAATAACCTTCTACTCACTTGATGCTTACTATGAATCTCTTATTCTTTGGTTACTAATTTATCTAAACAATGTACGTGTGGCGTGGTGGAATAAATTAACTAAATGGAAGGTTAAATTCCCTATGTATGTGGACTCTTATCTCACTTGTGAATTCATAGAGACTTGTAGCTTAGGCATCTTTGGTGCGTAAAAGCTCATGTGCGAATCTGTGAATATCAATACTTTTCATGTCATTAGTTGTTGACAATTATCATATAGTTCTAGTATTTATCTGTCGTATATCTTGTATGTATGCACCATAAAGCTGAATTTGGTCCATGTTCATGACTCGTGATCCGTTAGTCTCACAGAGGTGCCGTCCATGTGATGTAGGGGCTTTTGTACATATGTTTTCTACAATTATCAAGTCTTGTTTGAGAATCTCTTTTTGAAACAAATGCATACGAGCTGATAGATATTGTCAATGCCAGTATATGGTTTCGGTAAAGGGTCCTCGTTATCTCTACCTGGGTCTGGAAGGATCATGTTGAAAGCCCTGGTTGTCATGAAGATATCACTCTATTCTTCTTTTTCGTTAGCTGGCCCTCACTTGATCTTTTCATTATCATTGTTATAGACAACATTTATTTTTCTGTAGCAAGGTCATCTTGGAACTCCATGTGCAAGAATGATGGCCTTAGATTATCTATGGTATAATTTTGTGACCACAATGATCTTTTTTCTTAAAACCATTTCGGTTAGTCACCTTACAGGACTTTAAACCAACCATACAGAAGTTTTGGAAAAAATAACAGTGGATTTAAGTTGCTAAGATAGTGTGCATGTATAGTGTTTCACGAGCAATTGTTCGCTTCATAAGGCATGATAAGATACCTGCTAGCAAGGCCTGTTGATCAGTAGCGGGGTTTCGTATTCATTCATGCATCTTTTATTGAACCTGTTGAGTTGTTAACCCTTAAAACCTTGAATATCATGTATCAGCTAGTGGAGGCTACTGCATTAATAGATTTAACGTAGACCTGATTATTTACAAAATATAAGAAATGGATAGCAACTGTAATGTGAATGAACAATGGTCATCTTCAAGTAGACTGGTTCATTGTTATGAATAAGTTTAGGTCTCTTTCATTATAGTGATGAGTTTTTTGATTTTTCATCTAGTGATTGTAGTGTATTATAGTTAAATGGCCTCTCAAGTGATACCACTTGTTTGTTTGTTTTAGGTATATGATTCTCCTAACGTGAAAATGCTGGTAGGCAAACGAATACGTCGACGTATGGACACAAAGGCTATGGTTGAGTTACTTCGCAGTCTTAATATTCCAAATGGTATGTTACTATCTCTTGCATCATTCATATTTATGATATTATCATTTAATCAAACTCTAGACTTAAATTTTCTTGTCTAATAAGCACTTTTACTCATCAATGGGTCGATTTGTGTTATGGTTTATCTTCACGGGTCAAATGACTAATATCACAGATTATCTTTTGAAATACAGGGCATGTATTATAATGCTTAAAATCTTAATTTTTAAAACATTCAATTCTTATTGAAGTCTTTTTACTTTATGTATTATAACTGACACACTGATTATACATAGCAAAACTTAAAATTTTGGACAGAAAGGGCATGCAAAATTACTCATGACTTGACCTGTCCAACCCACCCATTTTGTCACTTCAAGTTTATGATTCTGTTAAGATTGTCTCATCTGTATTTTCTTTAGAATTAGTATTTGTGCAAGTATTTACAGGGTTTTTTATTCTCAAATCCCACGATGCCCGTTTATATAGGTGATTGTCATATTCCTCAATGGAAAACCTCATCAAAAGAATAAGTATGTGGTATTAGAGTATAATGATACTATATTTTTTGTTGCTCAGCATGAGGACTCTAAGAGAGTGCTATAAGCTATTCATGTTAGTATGTTGTTGGTGCTTACTTGTATATACATTTGCCTTATTTGTGAAAAGATTAAAACTCCGCATGATTCTAAATAGGTATTTGTGCTAACCTGTAAACTTTGCACCAGGAACAACTGCATACATAGAACAATCACTTCCATATCCAGGAGATGGGAAACTGGTTAGTTTTCCAGCATTATCTTCCTATTATTACCATCAACTTCCACTCTCTTGTTAGCTTCCACTTTGCTATAATGTGTTCCACCCTAGTGCTATTTTGCCTCGTGGAGCATGAATTTCTGATTTCTAGAGTAGCTATTTTGGAGGCATGATAATGTTGCATTCTTTGCTTATAAAAGCACCGAAACAAATAGTAATAAATGTCAGACTCATTCCATTCTATAAAGTGGGGTACTCTGTCAAGAGAATAAAGTACTATGCGTTTTTTTGGTAGTGTAAAGGGGTGTTCAGATCTGCGTTTGGAAACTGTATATAAAATTATTCCGAATTAAAGTTGCACAATCAGATTGAACAACCAAAGTTCATTACTGCTCTTTAAAAGCCAATTATCTGACCCCGATTATTCAATGTCACATAATACTTCCATGACGCAAAACCAAAATCGGCCAAAATTCCAAAATATTTTTTTAATTAGCTTTAAGTCTTTAAGGTGCCCATTGTCTGAAACATAGTTACAGGAAACGCTGACTCGGCCGCGTTTCGCGTTTCGGATCGTTCGTACCCAAACGCGGTACGATCGCGACTCGGATCGC